>DWBA01000026.1:0-20987 GCA_018236825.1 Apodemia zela | reverse complement strand
GTTAAAATTGACCCGCAAAATTATAAAATATTTTAATTTGATTTAAAAGGTGAGTATTATTCAAGATTTATTAAGCTGCGTTGGAGATAATTTAATTGATTCTGTATATTTTACAGCATACAGTAGCAAACATGTAGACGACTTTCTTTCTGGTAATATATGAAATATAATAATTTATGAAATGAAAAAAAGTATATAGTGGACCGTATCAGATTGGCTAAAAATTTTATTTTTAAAATTATATTTTGAATTATTTATAAAATGGGTGTAAAAATAATGTGTATAATTTTTTATTTAACTGTATTTGCATTACTAAATAAATTAATAAAATCAAGTTATCAGAAAATATACTTCATATCTTGTTTCATTAGATGGCGCTACTAGTCATAGTTGAAATTCAATATGGCTGTTATTGTTCTAAAGTAATATGTTAACGCATAGGTTTCTGACTACATGTATGAAATAGCATAAAATATATAATTTGATTTCTCACTAATAACAACTTCAATTCAAATCGTAAAATTTTTAAATGTTGTTAGAGATAAAATTATCTTTATAAGTATATTATTTATAATTAAAGAAACCATTTATTTCATGCTTAACTTACATGATTTGATATTACATGATACGTACCAGCAACAGTCAAAAGTTTGTTTGTTGAACCCGGAGCTTTAAGCAATATTTATAATATTTTAATTAATATAATAATGTGTAATACTTTGGGATGAGTATTAATTACTATTTTCAATTTACTATTACATAAATTCTTAAAAAATATTATTAAAAGTGCGTGCATTCTCCTTATTTTGCGCCGGTGTTTTATAAAGACCATGTGCTTAGCAAAGTGAACAAAAAAAACATAATATTTGTGAATATCCTCTCACCGTAAACCATTTTATTCAAATGCTAAGGTTGGCTGCTAGTATTAAAAATGTTTCTGTCCATTCAGAAAAATTTAACGCACGCCTCAACCAGTTTTGATCGCCTTGCATAAAGTCCATCACTGTAACGGGTCATAGATTAAACGCCACCGATACGATAAAGACAGAGACGAGCGTGCAACAGAACAGAAGTCGCGTTCGCGGTTGGCGCCCGCACGGAAGTAGGTTACTAACTAAAGTTTTGTTTGCGTGAGGCTGCGGTGCGGTGCACTTCGCCCGCTTACAGCATCACGCGGTTTTACCCGTGCACTCCCCGCTCCCTGAACTCCCTTCAACTGCCACCCATCTTTCACTTTCGGGCTTCAACGCACCGCCCGCCCTTAGTGGCGATTGTTGCACCCTCTTTGAAATTGCGTTGTGCACGCTTAACCTATAATAATATTCTGATCAATAAGAAAATTAGATACTTTTACTATTAACTAGATTGTAAATTTTATGCCTCCGCTAGGCGGAGGATTATGTTTTTCGAGTGTGTGACGTGTGTGTACAAAATTTATCCTAGATTCCATAATTTTTTGCGTTTACTTTTAATACCATAGGTCAGTAAAATAAATATTATATCAATTTAAAATCGAGATTCGTCGAACTTTGTAAAACACCAAGGACTGTACTCGACAGTAACATATTTGGTTATAGCGTCAGTTACTATAATTACTTTTAAGCGCAACATTAACTTTTAACAATGTCTTTCGTTTTTTACTATCAAAGTAAAAAACGAAAGACATTGTTAACTTATGAATTATGAGGAAAATATTTAAACTTGTACAAAATATTTGACTTAAGTTTCATTTTCACAAAATTGATAGTATAAGTTGCAATGCGTTATGGGTTCAAATCAAAACATAGATGACATATATTTCTAAGTTTATCCTACAAGTCTATAATTTCCAAAGATTATTTCTTAGTATATATGTGTTGCAGTTAGGTATATGACACGCGTTCGCTGTGTTCATTGTTGATGGTTATGTAAGGCAGAGGCCGCGTCGATGCCGCTGGTAGAGTCAACGTTCGGCATTGACACGCGGCCGCCCCCCGCCTGCGCGTTGCGCCCCGCTGCTGAAACCAGCAGCTGCGAAATTAGGTCACGAGCTGCGTCGTCACTACTTACATCTAATGTACCCGAAACGGACCTTCTGTGAATCTGCTAATTTCAGCATAACACACAACATAACTAACAGGTTATTTCGACTTTAAGTATACTCTATGGTTCTTACCAATAATCTGGTTTGAAAAAAAAAACTTTATGCGAATTTTGTCATTTTCGTTAATACTACAGGTGGCAAAAATTTAAACTAACAGTAGGTATTCAGTATGAAGGATGTACAAGTTTTAGTTATGTGACGTTAATCAATTAATTCAACTTAATGTTGGTAATTATATCGCTAATAAGTATTAAATATATAAATATAGTATAGAATTATCTTGTATTAAAATTTAATTTGACCTTTATGTTAACAAAAAAGTATTAAATAAATAAATCAAGATTTTATTCAAATTAATTTAACTGCCAGGTTGCTTTAGGGGTAAAGTCGAAATCACCTCAATGAATGTTACTGTCTCGTTTCGGCTTAGAAGGTAAGGTAGTCAGTAAAATGCTTGTGGCATTAAATTCCCGCCACATGGATGGGTAACGCACGGCGCACGATTATGTTTGGTGTATATAGGCGATGGTTATATTTTCAACTAGCAGAACTATGCACTCGTTTGCTATTATATAAAAAAGAAAAATAAAAAAATCGAGAGATAAAATGTAAATCGTTTTATTTGATGTCACGTTAAAAGTCTTATTTATAAAAACAGTAAATAAGTATTTGCATTCAGTAATAAGTACTTTACTGACTTGTTCCGGGCCTCCTTTGAAGAGTAGGCTATCTGGCATTCTGCCAGGCAATTTGTAAAATGCGAACAATTGGCTTATATACGTGTCACCACCATCATTACTACTAGGTGGAAGAGTTCTACAACGTCTTGCCCGGGTCTGGTACCACTGCCTTACCATTACCTGCCGCCGCAATTACTAGCGTCAATACTTACCATTGTCGTATTCCAGTTTGGAGGGAAAGATAATCCCGATATGTAACTTATGCATGTGGTATAACCATCCCGCCACACAGACAGCAACACAGCGTATATCGTTATAAGTATCAGGAATTTTCTATTATTATTTATAATTAGGAGCATATTAAAAACTTTAAAATATTTAAATTATTTTTACTATACACTAACTACATCTAAACTAATATTATAAAGCGGAAACATTTGTGTTTTTGTGTGTATCTTTGTAATGTTTTCACACAAAAACTACTGGACCTATTTAAATTCTTTCACTTTCACGATTTCATAAAGTAACCTATGTCACTCCCGGATGTTGTAATCCAGGAGTGACATAGGCTACTTTTTTTACCCGATTGAACAAAAATAAATAATGTTCTTGGGTCCCGCGGACCAAGTCGAGGGGAACAGCTAGTTATATATAAATCGAACAAGCAAACAAAAAAAAAGCATATAAGTACGCGCTACTACTTCCATTGAAAAAAACACCTGTCGTAATATTACAAGTGACTGAGCATGTAGAAAATAAGAATATTGTACAAATATATATTAAGTATTTATTAATTAATGTTATAAATGCGAAAATTTGGATGTTAGGATGTATGAATGGATGGATGAATGTTTGTTGCTCAATCACGCAAAAATTACTGAACTGATTTGTATGAAATTTGATACACAGGTAGATGATGACCTTAAATAGCACATAGGCTCCCGAAAAAATGAGTTGTTCCCGCGGGATTCACCAAAACCTTTTATAATACACGGTGCAGCTAGTATGTTAATAAATTATTAAGGATATTTTATAAGTGCTACCCGTTATCATTTTTAAAATGTTTACGTTTTTGAAGTGTGTAATTTTGATTTTAGACAAATAAAATCAAAATTACACACTTCAAAAACGTCTGTTTTGGTGTAAAGTTGGAATTTATTAATGTAACTTTATTATTCACAAAAATAGTTCTAATTAAAATGTATAAAATTTGTCTCATAATTAAGATATGACTTGGATAAATTTGTCATTCTTAGATAATAATCTTGAAGGGACAAGTACTATAGTTAATGTTGTATTGCGCTTGGGAAAACAAGATTTCATACGAATCGACTTCATGGTTATAAACTTAACTAAATGTAATATCTGAAAATAAATATCATCACGCTGGGGGAACCAGCGTGATGATATTTATTTACGGGGTAGATGGAGTAAGCTAATCGTCATTAGACTCTTAGGTTATATTTCACCAGTTTGTCGCCTAGTGAGATGGCACTAATCTTCATCGCATTCGCCTACTTTAATATGTAAATAAAATAAAATAAAAAATATTACTGATTACGCATTTTGTTTGTGACATCCATGACCGATAGCTCTATATACTCTTCAAGTATATTTTACTTTTATACACGAGTAGGACCTAACCTACTTTGTATTTCTTTTAAATAGAAACATTTATGGTCGATTCGGAATTCGAACCCAAATCTTGATTTACAACCAAACTAATAGTCCGGCAAGCATTTGTTTTATGTATGTAATATGCATTGGTTTTATATGTAAAAAAAAATATAAAACCATGATAAAAACTTGTGTGACTTTTGTTTTCTGTTGTATTTATAAAATACTCAGAATTGGATTAGATCACCTGTACCTTACACCTTATTGTTATTTAATATGAGTACCGTGTAGTATTTTTTATTTAACATCTCGTAAACAAGATAGTATTCTATGAAATAAGCGTAAATAGTTTCTAATATCAATGTATGAAAACAGAGAAGGAAAATAGCAAAGCGCCGACATCGAACGCTCGAGTCAACGAACGTCATTGAAGCCCTATATCACTCTTCGTTATATTCTGTAGCGTTAGAAATAGAGTTTAAAATAGTTTGGCGCAATTGCACAACCTAGCCTTGGCTTCTACTGGCCTGGCTGACTTAGACATTCTATCTACTTTTACGAGTACATGGGCGAAGGCTCCCGTACTCGGTACTTAGGTGTACTTTGCACCGAGTTGAAGTAATTTTATGTTGATACATCTTAATATTGCGGAATATGTAATTTATAATTTTATCTGGATATGCATTTTAATGTAAAACTGGAGATATATAACAAAAGCTAATAAATTTGCTTACATAATAGTCACAGTCAAATACCTTGTATGTCTACACTAATGAACAGTACAAGTGTATCAATTGATAAATATTATATTAAAATTGAGTTTCACCAAGTGTCGAAGATCGACGATCGACAATCAGTGGCAGATCCAGAATTTTTGTTTTCAAGGTTTGGAGGAGGCTTGAGCTCCCTAGCCCCCCTTTCCCCCTGGACCCGCTACTGCGCTTAAATTATGCGAAGTAACAGGGAACAGCTAGTTTTAAATCATATAACTATACCGCGCAGTGCCGCGACGTAGTATACAAATATTTATATGTCTTACTAGCTTTTGCCCACGGCACCGCTCGCATAAATGTAAATAACTTGCGGGTAATTGGCATTTTTTAAATGATTATTTTTTATTTCTCGTAAAGGAACTGAAACCAAGATAAAAACTACCCTATTATGTTGCTTCAGACTCTCAGCTAGCACGTTAGCTAGCCAAATTTCAATAATCGCCTATGTAGTCTAGTGTTCCGGTGTCGGAGTTGACCACACGAGGACCCGGGTTCGATTCCCGGGTCCGCCAATCAAAACAATGTGTTTTTTCAGTTTTCTGATAAAATCTACGTTGCCTGGGATTGGAAAAGTGCCCGGTTGGCGATAGTCTAGCCACCTATCACATTGTGGGACCGAGTATCTTCGGCTAGTCGTGGGTACACTGGTGCCTACCTCTGCCAACCTCTTCGGGGATACGGACGTAAAGATACTTTTAATTAGTTTTTTCGCTTCTGTTATCGATCTTTTAACCGACGCAATTAATATTTTTCAATAAACTGCATGTACAGAAATTACTTTTATATCCTTCTATTATATGAATAGATATATTCCCTTCCCTTTCCTATCCTGTTCCCTTGGACCTAAGGACGCTCTTGTTCACCATGATTCACCGGTTTAACTGCCTGGTAAATTGGTGATCCCCATCATTGTATTTGTTAATTTTAATGATTACAGCTTATTATTTGCGATAACTGAGACCATTTTTCATACTTTTTTGGGATTAAAGTGTATTAACAATACACCTGATGGACTACTTTATACATAGAACATACATGTATAGATAGAACAAAAACGGAAGCCTTTTAGAGCAGTCGTGCAGTTTTAAAAATGATATAGCCTATCTCACTCACAATTAAGACAAATTCACAGACCACGCAAATAGATTCGGTGTTGGGCGAAAAACGTGTCGCCGCTCATATGAGCAAATGCTTGTAAATGTCAAATGCTTGTAGATAGTGAAAAAATAAAAATATTCCATGTTGTAATCCATTCCATAATATAATGTATTATACATATAAACCTTCCTCTTGAATCACTCTATTTATTAAAAAAAATTGCTTCAAAATCCGTTGTTTTGAAGATTTAAGCATACATACAGACATTAGGACAGACGCGGAAAGCGACTTTGCTATATATTATGTAGTGATAAAAATAAAAAATATTTGTGTAGTAAATGTATATTTTTTACAAGCATTTATTCTAAGATAATATTTATCAATTAATACACTTGTACTGTTTCACATTAAGATAGTAATAACTTATTTCCAACCGGTTCCGCTTACGCTTAAGCATAAGCTTAAGCATCTTCAGGGTATTTACATGTTAGCTTTTATTCTTATTACAACATACATAAAGTTGTATAATAGTAAATATTATAACCAGTAAATTGTTATCAAGAAACGTGGAAAATATACACAGAATGTCATTCGATCGAAGCTAGGGATGTATTTAGCCGTGTCCTAGTTTCAGGGCGCACAGGCTGCAGCGGGTGAACGAACGTCATTGACCCACCTAGAACCTGCGCGTTACTGCCCTGCCCTCCCACCCCACAAGACTGATAAATATAACGGTCTCCAGGAATATGGCATTGAGACACAAGCCACAACAGATTGCGTCGGCTTTTAATACGTCAAAATGAATATAAATGCGTTTTGACTGGACCTTGCCAGCGTTTAATTGATATAATCCTTTTAGGCAGATAAAATATCTTGCGATTATATCTGTAAAATCAACTCCTTAAATCAAGGAATTTTAGATAATATAAGCTTAAATGATTATTAAACGTTTTCTTCGCTACTGACTGAAATAGCACTATCGTGCCTAAGCATTTACAAATAACTAACAAGATGGCTTATACTGAAGCTAATGTCTTCGTAAATGAGGCATTAATTTACCGACTTAAACAAAAAGAATTAATACTTCAAAATGTTATTTTATCTGAAATATTATTTTATTGCCTCTGTGGTCTAGTGATCCGGTGTCGTTGTTGACCACACGAGGTCCCGTGTTCGATTCCCGGGTTGGGCAATTAAAGAAATGTGTTTTTTCAGTTTTTGGATAAAATCAACGTTGCCCGGGATTGGATAAGTGCCCGGTTGGCAATACGCTTGCCACCTATTATATTGGTTCCACCGAGTATCTTCGGCTAACTCAAGATTAGCCGAAGATACTCATCGTACATCTACCTGCATCTTCGGGGATACAGGCGTGAAAATACTACTTACTATTTGAAATATTTAATTTCAATTATGTTTTGTTAATCGGCTATTTAACTTATAAAGAATAACAAAAAAATATTTATGTAACTAGCTGTTGCTCAAGGCTTGCTCGTGTTTGCTATTATATCCCCTCTAAAGTTCTTTGCTTACATGATAATAGCTATTTCCGAATTTCATTCGATTCTTCCACTCTATAAATCCAATTTGACTGTATAGTTTTCCACATTTTTTTTCAAATTAACGAATAAGTTTTTAAATTATTCAAATTAAGAACAATGAAATAGGTAACCTAAGACTGTTGATATGTGTAATGAAAAACATACTATACCAGTATGTTATATTTTCTAATAATGCAAGTGCATTCTTTGTAGGACTCTTAAGTTATATAACATTTAAAATTATTGCGACTTCTTCAAGGGGTGGTCGTTAAAGGAAGGAGCGTGAATTGCGAGGTCAGCACGTGCGGCCTGAGCCGGGTGAATGAACGTTATTGACCCACCTTCGAGGCCTACTTATATGTTCCGATAACAACCCCGGCGATAACGCTTGTTGTGTATATTGTCTATGAAGCGCTACACAATATATTGAATGATTATTTGGATTAAAATAATCTTGTGAAGGTTACTGTTAGCGAACGTATAAAAATATTTACGTAGTAATTTTTCTTTGCAAGTAATCATCAGCCTCAACATCTGTACTTTACTGTTTTAAAAGCAGAAATTTTAAATATTTATATATATACTACCTGCCACAGGATTATATGTACAAGCGGAAAGTAGTAACTTCAGAAACACTTATTGAATCCATTGCAATCATTTTGCATATGTTATATTTTTTTATTCCTTTCATAAAGAGTTGACATAAAGAAAAATAAACTTAAATCAAGGTATTTCTAAAACGTATGTCTAAAATATTTAAATATTCAAATCTACAGATATTTAATAAAAAATATAATAAAGAAAAACATACTTTATTCAGGCTATGTAAAGTTGATTTAAAAAACGGAGTTTAAAATCATGGAAAAAAGATTTCAGTATCAAATTTGTATAATATGTATATACTTAATTAAAATTTAATACATTGCAAATAATAGAAAACATTTTGGAAATGGAATTCTTTTGTTTGTATCTCTAAAAATTATTAAGCGTGTTTCTCTTTAATCGTATTTGTCATTTGTTAAGTCTGAGTGGTTATGAGAAAAAAAGGCCATTTTTATTATTTTATCCTGCAATTTAGTTCAATAAAGACCAACAAACTTCTAAGCAACAGCTTTTTTTTTAAAAGCAATACCTTATCTATGTCCTGAAATAGTCTTAGCATAATAATTCTAATTGACACACAACATAAATAAATTCTAAAATTGGCAGAATCGTCTTCGGTAGAAAAGATGGGCATTGCCATTAAAAAAGAATTGAATTGAATTAAATTCTAAAAAAATCCTCGAATAAAAAAATGATATCGAATAATGTTTGTTATGCAAGTAACTTTCTTCATTAAGTTATTACAATAAACCGAATAAATATGAAGGTAAAATATTTTTTCTAGAATTTTATAACTCGTTATTGGAACCTTATCAGTTACGATAATATGTACAAACCTTGGTCTACCAGTTTTGTAGATTTTCCTTCTAGTCAAGTATTATTTTATGTCAATGTCAAGTGTACCACGATTAATTGATCTTGTTTCTTAACAAAACTGGAATATTTTGTGACATGAAACTAAGCATCGAACAAAGGATTAATTTTACTTGTCTTATGGTCGTGAAAAAGTTCTTCAATACAAGACGGTTAAATATATTTTTGATAGTAATAGTAATTAATGTTTCGTGAAAGTGTAACGAAGTCTAAAACTAAAATAAAAGTCGTTATAAAGATTAAAGCGCCAGAAGAAAGTACTTATTTTTTTATTTGGTGTCTCTCAAATATGAAATTTATTCCACATAATTAACAGTACTGTAATATACCTTACCTGCTATTCTTTATACATAGAACAAATAACATTATTTTGTTTTTCGGGAAATTGGAAAACCGAGCCTATCAATTTAATATTTAATATTACTAGCAATAGCCTTGTGGTCGAAACTCAATTGTGATGGTATCAATGTTTTTTTTTATATCATAGAATAACTTACAAGCAGATGGCTCTCCAGATTTAAAGAGAAACCATCGCCTATAAACACCAAAGATGTTAATGGTGCGCTGCTGTCCGTGTGGTGGTTTGTAATGCCACATGCATGAGTTTACCGGCTACCTTACCCTCCAAACCGGCACACGACAGTGATAAGCAGTGACGCTATTGCGGCAGGAATAGGTAAGGCGATGGTACCAGATCCGGGCTAGCTACTGCAGAACTCTACCACCTAGTAGTCACGATGATAATAAGTTAGGCCCATCGTTCGCCTTTGAACATATTATTATTAATATTATTGATATATTAATATTATTTTTCTATTATTACTGCCTAGCAGAATGGCAGATGGCGTATTTTTGAGGGAGCCCGGACCAACACGAGGGATGTTAAAATACTATATACTAGGAAAATTCTAGGACAAAACAAACTATGACTCAGTTTGATCGAACACTATATAATTCCACAAATAGACTTTAACCATAAACAAAATTGTATAAACGAGAGTGTGTCAAACGCATGGTAGTAGTTATCAAGTAAGTTTAGTTTGTTAAAATCCTTCTAGTCCCTGAGTTCAATCCCGGTTCGAGCAGAAGTGTCGTTGAGTTTTTTCAGGATGATCTTTCAAAATAGAAATATCAGCAGCAGCTTGAGTCCAGTGCTGTTGTTTTCGCTAGTAAAGCTGTCGGTCCTGGCTACTGCAAGAAACGAGAGATAGTCATTACGACGTCGATACCGACAAAGTAATCGCGCAAAGCGGGAAGGTCTATTGACATTCGGCAGGCGTATCACCTAAAATTTTTAATCCATCACCGATCAGCGATTGATTAACGTAAAATTAAATTATTATTTCTTAACGAATTGCTCGCCAATTTCTTGCTAATCGCTAGATACACTTTATGCGATGTCACAGCTCCAAAAATAATCAAGCGGCAATGTCTGTAATTAATATACGAGACTCTTAAGTATCTCACGAAAACCAAAAAAATACGATAATTGCGCACTGCGAGTAACGTGATAACCCCACGGTTCGCCCTGCCAACCTTGCAACGAAACTAGCGTAATATTTATTTATTTGCTCGTTATAACTTCATTCTATTTAACACTACAGCTAGTTAGAGCAATACAAATTGCTCAAACCTGATGTTTTTTATTTGCTTATATATTTTGTTTGCCCTTCAAATTCCTTAACTAAAAATACACTTGTACGCATCCTTTAGCCTTAGCCATAAATCTAGTAAAAGGAACGTTCTTCCACATATACATTTGGTTCTATCGATATCGAGTATGTGAAACATATTATAAAAATTCATAACAGACAATATCTATTACTAAAAGTTACAATACTTGTGGACGCATGCTGTTATATGAACCAAGGGATAAATCACGCACTACAAGGGATAAATACGCGTTTGCTATCTTATAATATAAAAAAAGGAAAGAATTGTTTCAGGGTAAAGTATATTGTTCAATACTTGCAATAGTTTGAGTCCTTTGTTCCAAAAATAGTAACAAGTATATTTCTTCAATCGCTACGAAATCGATCCATACGATCCAAATCATATTTGAACTATAGAATATTTAACGTTGGACACATCAAAGATTTTATTGGCGTGTTTTATAAATTATTTATAACGAATTTCCTAACCTAGTAAGTGACTTTTTTTAGTGCTTTTTATATTTTCACATTTACGATGTATTAGGATTCTACGAGCCTTAGTAGAAACCCCTATGTTGGTCTCGGCCTTTTTCGAAATATACGAGTAGATCAACTGCCTTACGGCAAAGCATTTTGTACAACTACTAACTAGGTGGTAAATTTTTGCAACGTCTCACCAGGGATTGGCATTCCATCCCTGCTACATGTATGCAACTTACCTCTGTCATACAAGCTGATGTCTCTCCTAATGGAAAGAGAAAACTCTTTCCATTAGGAGAGACATCAGCTTGTTTGCTATCTTATAATATAAAAAAATCGATTTGTAGGATACCTTACCCACATTTGTCGCAATAATGTAAGAGCTTAGCTCTACCAAGTTTTGGCTAAGGGCATGAGAACCAATAAACAACATATAATACAATTCGACAAGGGATAGCAAGACATTAGCACCGTGTTGGTCCGGGCTCCTTTGAAGAATAGACCAACTGCCAATCGACCGAGCAGGTCGTAAAAGGCGACCGATTGGCTATACGTGTCACTACCATCGTGACTACTAGGTGGTAAAGTTCTGCAACGTCTCGCCCGGGTAATTGATACCACCGCCTTACCTATTTCTGCCGCAATAGTGTCTATGCTTGAAACAGAATTTCGGGAAAAGCTCGAAAAAAACTACGAGACACGATTCGTCAACCATTATTAATATGTACCATACTATTTTCCTTTACACATTTGTACCCCCGGTGGACGAGTCCGACTAGCATTGGTTTTTTTTTATATCATAAGAAAGCAAACAATTTTTATTCCTATGGATATATACAACTATCACCTAAAGATACTACAGATATTAATGATGCGTTGTTATCCGTGTGACGGGATGGTAAATCAACTTGCTTTAGTTTACCAGTTACCTTACCCTCTAAAACGGAACGTGACAGTAGGTAACAAGCACCGACGCAATTGTGGCAGGAATAAGTAAGGTGCCAGACCCGGGTGAGACGTTGCAGAACTCTACCAATTTTCAAGAAAAAAATTTACTATTTGAAGGAAATACTTATTATTATTAAAAACTAGCTCACCCGCGCATCTTCACCCCAAGTCGACTAACATGTCGTCGATATAATCTTTTATCTCTATGCCAAATTGCCAATGGCCAATATGCCAGCTATCAAAGCGTAACAGACAGACAAACTTTCGCATTTATATTATATAAGTATACTAGTATGTATATTGCTAGGGATGCGTTAGAATATTGTTATTCAAGTGTTTTTACCAAGGTTTACAGCCAATGTCCCTATGAAAATGGCTGTAATTATGATAGATGTCGATGACGCAAATTGACAATAGTATTATTTAAGTTTTATCAAAGCTATTTTTATTTAAATAAAAAAAAAAAATCCTTTACTATCCAGAACCTAGTATTCACGGTGGTAGTTGCATGTCTAGCCAATAATTCGTCTTTTATGGATTACATAGTAGAATGATAAATGATCAATTCTTCAAAGGGTGTCCGGACCAACTCTATATTTGTTTTTTTGAAAAATAATGAGGTCTCTTTGTTTTATATACTTTTTTTTTATTTTAAACAAATAATGTTATTTTGAATGTTCACTTTCTAATAATTCAGGTACACACTTTAATCTACCAGCAATCTAATTCACTATTTAAAATCAAAATTCTACGTGTTGTAAATATTTAATTATATAATTATGAGCAAATTCTCCAAAGTCAGTGAAAGGTGAAATTTTTAATCTTATTTAGAAGTTTTAATAATAAATTTTATTTGAATTTTAATTTCGAGGAGAAATCTTTCGCCAACTAGTTTCGTAAGATGCTATAAATAATATAATGAACTATATCACCATAGAGTAAGTTGTTTTTCTCATATAATTTATTAAGAAAGTAAATAAGTGGTCGTCTAGCCGAATACTTATAATATATGTTGTAATAGCCTAACGCTATTCCTCTATACTCCTCTACGCCTACTACGCAAATCGGATAAACTGACATATTTGTAGATATATATGTGTGTGTGTATCTGTGTAAATATGTGACTGGGAAAGGAGAGAGATATAGAGCTCTCGATCAACTAGCCCAAAAACGACCCGTTACAGTTTTATTATAATATGTACAGTGTAAGTTCTAAATAGACATCTTTTTTTACAAATTAAATAATTTAAGCTAATGTAAGCTAAGCGGGAAATCATAATGAACTGAACAAACGCACACTAATGACTGCGAAATGTGAATGTTGATAACGGAACTGGTATTTGAATAGTACTCCTAATTGATTAGGTTTCTATACAATTAATAGCATTTCTTCACGATACACCGGTACGTTACGTAGAGTTCGTGTACACTTAGAACTTTTGCATGAAATCTAAAATCAGAATTTTAATTGTATATCAATCCGGTAGCAATAGGTACCATCCCTGATACGTAGAACAAGAGAGCAATATCATTATCAGATTGAACTTGTGTTGCCTGAAGGTACTGCCAAGTGTCTTCGTAAATGGCCTGTTTGTATTAAGCGAGTTATTAATGTGGAGGAAATAAGGTAAATCCATTCTCTCTGAATACATATCTTTAAATAATCCGGCTATTGAGACTATTAGATTGATCGGGTGCTGTACAAAGGTAGTACATATCAACTTACTTCTGACAGCACTCAATCAATATGTTCATATTATGTCAGCCTTAGTAAAGGTTAATTTGAATAAAAAAATTACTTTGGACAGCAAGAAAGTCATGTGTTTCTTTGCTATCCTATGATAAAAAAGCCGTACGTTTTACAGTGAAGAAAAACTCTATTACTGAGTGTTAATTAAGATAAACAATCTTTTTAATGTCAGCATTTGCATATACTGGATTTATCGAAAAGAAAGTATAAACATTGCACCTGTCTTGTATATATACCTGTATTTAATATCAACTAGATGTCGCCAGTTTCCTTCCTGTCCTTCTAAGTTGTATTACCTAAATCTCTGCTACAAATGGTTTGTATCTGTCTAAACCTCATTTGAAGAATAGACTGTTTGCCTTTCTGCCAGGCAGTTTGTAAAAGGCTAATGATTGTCCAAGCATGTATTATCATCGTGATTACTAGGCAGATTTTCATCATAACTAGTAGGTGGATTGGTGGGGAGAGTTTCCAGGTTTGGTAGCGTTACATTAGGGTTTCCAGCTCCATTAACGCTAGAGTTTATCAATGTTTAAACTGGGTTTGGTGGGCAAGATAGATGGTAAACTTATGCTTATTGTATTAAATCGTTGCCACGCGATATTATAACACATCATAACATCTTTAGTTTCTGTAGGCGATGGTTGCATGTTCCCTTCAGGAAAGTCATGCGCTTGTTTGTTGTGCTATAATATAAAAAGGAAAAATTGCCAACTTACAGAATATGAGGATATATTATAATTTAAAAAAAATATACTTAAAATATATTTTTCTGAATGTTATTAAAGAATTTTAGGATCGTAACTTTTCATAAAATATGATATATTTATTTAGAATGCATTACTTGTTATTTAAACGGTTTTCTTATTTGTGGAGCATGAATAAATGTTTTTATAAGTAGGTATGTACTTTCATTTTTAATATGAGAAAAATTGCAGTTATTTTGAGCTGTAGTATAATTTCATGGGAAAGGTAGTATTATCAGCACCATCTACGTTCGTTGCATCGGAGTCCTACTTCCGGCCCCGTCAGCCGATCAATAGGACCCGGGGAACGAACCCGTGACCTCGGGCTAGGAACTGGGACACCGCGCAGGCGCCGCGCCAACAATAGTTCGTGCATCCGTTACTGCCATTTTGAATGGCTAATTTTATTTAGCAAATGACACTGTACGTTTAATTGACATTTTTTTTGCGGATTTATTTATATAATAAATTTGAGCCTGTATCTATAGCCAAATCTCAGGCCTGACTATTATTTTTTCATAAAAAAAGATAATTAATTGTAAAAAATATGGTTTTTTTTATAAAATTCTTCCGAGGGATGAATAGCTGCTACCTAACAGTTACATGAAACATATTTTGGTTCATAAATTCTGGTGCTCCATTCAGATTTGTCGAATCACAGTTTTAAGTTTTTTTTTAACTTTTTCCTAACCATAAGAGCCCTAAGACGTCATCATGAAAATTCGAAGTAGAATTAAAGCAGACCAAAAAAATATATACCAGTTCCCTTGCAGAGTTAACTGAACGTCAAAAGATTTTCAGATTTACCGGTTTGTTGATTGGAGAGATGAGTAGTTTTCCCGCTTTTTATCGATCTAATTCCGATATAATCGCTTGTTTGTTGTGATAACCGAAAACGGTAACTTGTGCATATTCGAGGCTCCAAGCGGCTGCTGAGATTTCGATTTTTGAGAAAAACCTTGGAAAATCATCATTAACACTTTTGATCGACCCTCTCTCGTGATCTCAGGTGTTTATCCATACTACTGTTACGAAGAGAAAAGATTTGATTTTTTGTTTGTTTGTTACGATTTAACTCAATTGGACCGATTTTAACAATTCTTTCACCTTTAGAAAGCTACTCTATCCGAAAGTGACATAGGTTGTTTTACTCGAGTGGGCAAAGGTAAGAAATGATTTATGGTCACGCGAACGAAGTCGCGAGCAGCTACTAGTACAGCTATAAAAGTGACTGGGCTAATGTTTGGTTTGTTTATGAAAAGTATTTGCTGGATATATGCTGTGTATTTTATGTTTAAAATAAAAAAAAATGTTTATCAGATACGCCATTTTTAGGGTTCCGTCCCTGAAAAGGACAAACGAGACCCTTATAGGATCACTTCGTTGTCCATATGTCCGTTTGTCCGTATGTCTTTCTGCCAAGACACTTTTTGCCACGCGTTGATATCTTCAAGGGTAAATTTATATCAAATAGTTGGGTCTACGGTCCCCCTCAGCTATGAAAAAATAATCTTGTAAGTCAACGCGATCAAAAGATATGACCGTTTATGTCGCATATTTTGCAGTTTCACAAGGGAATCAAAACCTATAGGGTACTTATCGTTGACATAGAATCACAAAATTTGGCAAGAAACAATGTCTTATAGCACAAATAAACAGAAAAATCCGAAAACCGTAAATTTTTTGTTACATCACAAAAAATCGCGAATATTGTAGTTCAAAATTTCAAAAAAAAGTATAATACACAGCAGAAATAAGCTAAACGCATTGTACCAAGGGGGATTTTGATAATAATTAAGTTAATTTAAACCTACAATTTTATGCGGAACTATCGGTATGCGAGTCCAACTCACACTTAACTGGTTTTTTACCATGAACATACATTTGAAGTGAATATATGAAAATATATGTTATAACAATAAGTTATGTTTAATTCAACTAAAATACAATTTTGTTGCATAAACTCTGTGCCATCTTGGAATAAAAATTTGGCCATTATCTATAAGACCTATCTGATTGCTTACACAAAGACCTATCTGATCAAAAATAACAAAAGCTGTTTTAATAAATGTATACGTAGGTATGAAAGGTTGCTATTAATCTAGATATTACATTTCTGCAGAAATCGGATAAGTCACATTGTTTGCCTTTTCGATAATATGGCCTTGCCCACGAAATAAGATTAAGGAAAATGGCTTAAACATGTTACATAGATCATATTATTGGATATTATTCATCATTTTGACTGAATAGGAGTTAATCAATGACTCGTAATTAAAGTACAACATATATACAAATAAATATTTTTTCACGATTAATACATCTGTAAAATATTGATGAAATACTGAATCCGACCACGCTTCGTACAAAATGCACAAAATAGTAACATATTATTATACATACAGCATGTAAAGGGCGGTTTACTGAAAAATTAAAGAAACATGCCATTTTTACATTTTTGTCACGATGTTAATTGTTTTTTTTCGTCAAACAAATCAAAAATTTCCCACGCAAATTTCCAACGATTTTCATGTCAGAATCTATGGTTTCGATTTTCGATAGATCGAACCCTACACGTTGTATATGAGTATGATTGTATTAACCTGCCAAACAATACCTTTGACGATTGGACAGGAATTATTTGCACACAGAATACTCATTAAATGATTTCGATTTTATATACACACACACATATCTTCATACAAAATCTCTCAGTCCAGTCCAGACAGACTTGCCTATTCATCCTCAATCATAACTCCCTTCATGCCGCCGCCGGTTCGAGACTTTTGACACCATCTTTGGACAGCACTCGACCGATTTGATCATGGTACATCAGTCTTGGTCTCCCTCGCTACCTACGTCCAATCACATTCGCACTGTGTATCTGTTTTGTTAATCATTCACCTACTATTCTTTTAACATATCCGAAGCAGCGGAGCAGGAACCTTTCAATCCCAACCTCTCTTTATTAGTTCGCACTGGTAAATTTTTTTCAGCAAAGAAATCTATTAGGAAGTAGTTCACCTATAAAATGGTAGAAAAGCAAAGATAAAATGACAACATTACGTGATAGATAAAATGACTTATCTGTCGATCGATGTTGATGAATTAAAAGAAAGATCTGCTAGCAGAAACTTAAATTTGGGCCGAGACCGTGCTAGTACTGTGCCGTTGCGAGGCTTTTACAGTGTATGATGACCCTTTTCTTTGTATATACAGTTTAACTCAACATAATAATACAATTTACTATTAACATTTGATATATTACTTCCTTTTAGAACCTACGTCTCTGTCTAAATACCTTGAAAAGTTTAGCCTTTAAAACAATGTACAAATAAAAGTTAAGGTCTACGAAATGAACTCGTACAATAAATTTTAAGCATCAACTCGTTTGTATAAATGGCCCTCTCGCAATGCCAAGGCAACTGCCAAAAGGCATTGTAAGGTTCGACTCAATGTCAGGGGCCCTAGGAACTTGTTGTTTTAAACATGCATTGGTAGTATTTAAAGTGATGTTGTCTCAATGTTGCTTCAACATCCGTAATTAAACAATACAGATACAAGTTAGTAGGTATTATGGCATGGCATATTTTGATGTTTAGAATATATTAGCAAAGAAGTTTTGACAGTATATCTTTGCTTCTCTAATGATGTTTAAAAATAGCAGTCAGTAGATAAGATGATATTACATATTATGTAGTCGGCATGAAATAATTAAAAAAAAAACGGGGTGTGGCAAAGTTTACGATGGCAAGAATTTCTACTCGTTGCCGCCGTTGGTTAGTCTGGATGCGATCTTCTTCTTTTTGTGATCTCGGCTCTTCTTCAGTCAGTCTCTCATATGGGGGTTCATAGGAATCATTAGATTGTCCTTTAACAACTTTTTCTAGTCTAATATGTTCCATTTATTTTGATTTGGCTCTTTTAAGAGTATATTTATTTTACTTAAGCACTATATATATTTACTATTTTTTTAAACCACTTTTTTTACACGACCGATAATTCTGTACAAGAGCTGTCGAATAAAACTCAATGGGTCGTCATTGCTGCTCCGTCATTGCTATATATTTTTTATATATACTACAAGCAAATTCTGTAACGCAGCGAAATAACCTCAAAATGGCTCCACCCCCTGCGACGCATTACGCCTTCAACTTAACAAATTCGTTGATTTTTAAGCTAACCAGTAGAGTTACTAGTAGTTAGTTAGTTACTAGGTAGAGCTCTGCAACGTATCGTACGGGTATTTGGTACCTATTCCTGTCGGAAAAGTGTCTATGCTTGTCATTGTCGTATTTCAGTTTGGAGATTAAGGTAGCTGATGATGACTTATACATGTGGCATTGCCATCACGCCACATGGATAGCAACGCACCATTAACATCTTTGGAGTCTATAGGTTATGGTTTCTCTTTCCATCAGAAGAACCATCTGCTTCTTTGCTCCGATGACATAAATGCATCTTATGATTTAAAAAAAGTATAATTTGATTATAGACGTTAATGATGGATTTGTAGCTATACTGTAGCAGGTAGCTATAATGCCAAACTGTATCCCCCAATTATGTTGTGATAATTTTTTTTTACACTATAAAAAAATATTTAAAGACGTATTCACGACTTGACTTGAATTTGTCTTGTTGCTAAAATTGTATAAATATTGTCAATATAAGTAAAAATAACTGCTATGGTAAAAATGGATTTTTACTTAAATTTGTCTAGTTGCTAAAGTTGTATCTAGATACAGATTTAGTTTTTGTCAATCCATGGCATCATAGTTCTCAAACGGTCAAATATTTATGTAAATGGAATTCAAGTTGGTAGAGTTATAAAATTTGCCCTGTGTTTAAATTTTTTTTGTGATTAAAACATAACAGAAAAATTTAAAAAATCGCTAACCGTTTGATCCTGCCAGCCATCCCTGACATTTCTCGGTAAATTGAGGTATGTTTAGGCTCAAAACAACCAATAATGTAAAGTTTGTTAAAATTAATTCCATATTTATTATTTTGAAAATCTGTAAATTTTGAACGTGGTGATTGATTTCGAACTTTCAAACGGCATTTAACGCAGTTTTGTAAGTTCTAAAAACTTTATTTTGAATACAAAATCAAATGGTTTAAAAAACTATGTTAAGAAGACACTTTTCATTAACAAACTCCAGACGAATCCGAACCGTTTGCTGAATTCAATGCAGTTTTTTAAGGGAAATAGCTGATTATAAAATCAATCCGAAGTTATTTTGGCACCTTTTTTTGAGTTTATTTTAAAATTTTCAATATGTTCTTGGCCAAATCAGTTCAACTTTTTAGATAATTTTTCCCAATTGAAAACCGTCAACCGCTTTCCGATTTGTCAAGCCATTTAAAAGTTATGAATGGTTTACACACGCTCACACAAATACACTGAGACATACTGACGTGAATCGTAAAGTTAAAGCCGCAACCTAGGATTTCAAAACATCGAGATCTATTGAAGGCTCAATCTTTAAAAATCAGAGTGAAACCAAATTTTTTCCGATTTTTGAGAATCTTCAGTTTTCATATTTTACAAAAAAATAAATAAATATTGATTTGTAAGTAAAACTAAAAGTTTAATTTCGTATGCAAGTAAAAGTCGTGCATCTTTCAGTATTAACAAGACGGCCCCAACGTTGTGAAACAGGTTTTTGTTAAACATAATAATATAATAGAGGTAGCTATATGACCCTCTTTTGACCTAATTTCAAGACCCATCCTGAGGGATCTTGACGCACGCGTATGTAAGCGCAAGTGAAGATTAATTCTTATACTATGGATGTGAACAAAACCTCTTTGTCATATATCATTTAAGTGCAATTTAAAATGGAAGACGATATTATTCGGGTATTACATTGGAGATAGCTATAAAATTAAGTTAAGTTTGTAATATTACATTTACCATTTGTATATTTTAATGGTAGTTTACAAAACTGGTAAGTATATTTCAGATTTAACTTTTGATTGGATAAATTTGGCCAAAAACAGGTCTATCAGTTTAATTTTTATTTAACGTATCATGTTCACCATTAAAAAAAAATATGTTAAGCCGTTGACCCTGCAGGCCATCCCTGGAACTTCCCGCTAAATTAAAGTATTTTAAGCTTAAGGAAGCAAAAACTATACCT
>DWBA01000025.1:0-21033 GCA_018236825.1 Apodemia zela | reverse complement strand
AAGATAGCAACTCACCATTAACATCTTTGGTGTCTATAGGCGATGGTTGACTTTTTCCATCAGGAGACCCATCTGCTCGTTTACTATCTTATGATATAAAAAAATATTAGCCCTACTAAAATAATTAATGTGTAAATCTGTGTACGTATTTTACTTTTTTATGCTGAAACGGCCGGACGAATTTAGAAAAAAATTACATATAAATAGACTATGCCCAGAATTAGCAGTCTGGAAAAGGCATTGACAGGGACAGATATTCATGTTTAGGATGTTTAATATATTCCAGTAATTTCTATGAATTAGTTTTTTTTTTCTTTTTTTTAATAATTTGCTTACTTTGGGGTTATAACAATTCGTGTAAATTGTCCAGCTATATTTATATATAACTATGCTTTTTAGCTTCTATGTCTAGCACTGTATTTCCAAAACATTAGCTACTTACTTGCGCTAATTTCTGCGATATGCCGTTAATCTTATCTTCAACGTGGTCACGGGACGCCATTGCCTAGCCACACAGAGCTGATTACTTACAGAAAGCCACCAACATGCTAGCGACCAAGTTGTGATTTTTCAAAATTAGATTGATTTGCTTTACACATTGGATAATAGACTTAAAATAATGACAAGCTTTTTATTTCCATAACTTATATGCACAATAAAGTTGAACCAACTAAATAAATATCAATAGCTGTCCTTTTATATTGTATGCCATAGGCTTGTGCTATGTTTTAAGATAATTAGCTCTATTCCTACTAATACAAATACGAATGTATGTCTGTCTGTTGCGCTATTAGGACTACGTCGCTGAACCGATTTACAATAAAGTTGAACCAACTACATAAATATCAATAGCTGTCCTTTTGTATTGTATGCCATAGGCTTGTGCTATGTTTTAAGATAATTAGCTCTATTCCTGCTAATGCAAATACGAATGTATGTCTGTCTGTTGCGCTTTTAGGACTACGTCGCTGAACCGATTTACAATAAAGTTGAACCAACTACATAAATATCAATAGCTGTCCTTTTCTATTATATGCCATAGGCTTGTGCTATGTTTTAAGATAATTAGCACTATTCCTACTAATACAAATACGAATGTGTGTCTGTCTGTTGCGCTTTTAGGAATACGTCGCTGAACCAATTTTGACAAAATTTGCTAAGCAGATAAAACGAAACCTGAGGAGCTGAGAGGGTAAATTTTTTGAAAGGTTATATTGATGTCATATTATCCTACTCGCGGGCAAAGCTGCACAGATCAGCTAGTTAACTTAAAATTTGCGGCGCGCGTGTCGTGCCTACTAGCAATTGTATTGAAAAGTCATTTTAGCAGCAACAATACATTTATTAATAATTTAATACGAAACAATTTTAAGTAATTTGCACTTCTAAAGTTAATATAAACGGTTATTCGCGAAAAAGTATTTTTAAACTCAATCCAAAAATATATATTTAACTATCTGCGTATCTATTTATACAGATCCTAACAGATAAACCATTTTGGTTAAGTTTTTTTTTATAAAAGATTATAATTATTTTACACTGCATACTTTATTTGGTTTATAAAGATTAAACTTATAAAACCCCTGTTTAGTAATTTTGACGTTTATCTGCGTGTCAATCTGTGAAATCAAATGTCTTAGATTTTATTATTTTTGTTTAAGCTAAATATATAATAATTGTAATTAGAATAACCTCCACATTTATAGGATAAGACTAGCATGATGATCACAATCAGGTCTGTAGACTACGCAACTCCCCAATAACGTGATCGAGCTTTAAATTTATTTCTTGGAGTAGCAATTATACACAAAAGCAGCAAGAACAAGGTCTATTTACATAGTAGTTTATAGTCAGGGTTTTTGAACTATTTAATTTAGAGCTATTTCTGCCACGTACGTTTAGTAACAATACGTAATTTGCACCGACTTTATTTATCTTTTTAACGAATCTGCATAGGTATTATATTTCGTCAACTATGCATTGTCATTTAATGCGTCGTCAAACGTATTTACCTACCTATACCAGACTACTATGTCTGAATTTTGAGATGCGAAACTATCAGAATTATTGTATTATTATTATATTATTATAAGAGCTGTGTTTAAAATTCTACATTCAATTGTTCTATAAGAAAATGTACAATGTAAATCATTATTAGCGAAGACTAGGTGGTTTCGTCTCATTGTAGTAAACACTTTGTCTACTTCGTCTATTAGTTTAGGACAATTTTGGAATTTTATATTAGAATATAAAGTAAATCTAAATAAGAAATATCACAACAAAGACACTGAATACATACATAGTGATAGAGAAACTAATACAAATATGAAAGTAAACTTATACAGAATATATACACAGATGAAGCACCAACCGCTGACAGCCATACTACACGAACCTAAATATATGAAACAGTCCTTCCTTCTAATAGATTTCAATATATGTAATCATCAAAAACATGATAACTTATTGCTTAAGCAATTTCTGCCACTAAATATTTAATATAAGAGCCCAGTTTGAGAAGAAATAAAGAAAAATAATTTTTGCTTGATAAGGTGAACTTTTTGGAAAAGTGTTGTTGTTAGTTGTTTGTAGTACAGAACACATAATATGTACTTATTATCTAAAAAGAAATGTTTGCTAAAAAGATAATTATTACTCAGGAAGATATTTAATGTAGAGGTTTCACGAAATTTTTTGGTAATATTTTTTTGGATTTTTCGGTGGTTTCGGTCTAATGAGAATCTCCAATATAATGAGTCTAGATATAAAAAGGCTATAACACTATCAGAGATAATGTATTCAAAACGATACAATGTGCGAACATATTATAGTTTTTGGTTAAATTTAAAACCAAAACGATGAACTTAATCTTGATAAAAACGTTACAAAATTTTAAACAGTGGCTGATGAGTGATATGAGTTATCATCTTTAATTAGTAAATAGTTTTAAAGTCCATGAAATTTTAAACAACCTATTAGATAAGGAAGGGCTATTTTCATAAACAAGGAACTGATATGAGAATGTCCCGAGCCTACAGCCGCAACCAGATGGAACTACAGAAGACCCTCGTAATACATCCTACGTTGCGTTACCTCTTTAAGTTGTGCGTCGAGCAGTTTTACTTGGCCTTCGTATGTTTCTTCTCTTTGAGTTGCCTGTGATTATTTCGTATTAAAATATACAGAAAAACTAACAAAAATAACTCCATGCAGTATCATAGTGGTACAGTCTGTACAACAGCATCACTCAGATACCAAAATGTTAACGAAAACGTACACAACAGCTAGAAATCAAAGTTTTAAAAAATAACTCGCACTACAAGTCTATGCCTTTTTATTATATTGAGGAGAAACCCAGTAAATTTCTAAAGTGTACCAAAGTATTATATAAATCTATAATAAACAAGGCAATGACGCTAATATAGGGTGTTTGCGGCAAAATGCAGTTAGGCAAGCGCACAACACTCCTTAAGTAACCATTCTCTTTCACATCACACCTCCTTTAGGCGGGTGGTGAGGGTTTTGATCTGATTTTTGTACTCCTCCTCACGTTGGTTGGCCTGTATGGAATGGTAGGAAATGTATTATTCTATTTCTATACACTTACATAATTATCGTCTACTGCCAATGACAAAAATTGTAGTTTCTTTTGTAAGTTTTGATTTTTCAAATCCCTGGTTGGTGCAACATTACTTAACATTTTTTCTTCAAAAACTTTATGCATTAAATGTAAAAAATTGGGTTTCGTAAACGTCGTTGCTATCCTCTTATCTTATTTATTTAGATTTATTAAGATATTTTTTGTAATAAAAATTTTTGTTTGTACCTTTTCTTCCGAGACTTCAAGGGATTTCAGGTTGTTACCGACAACACGGAGCTCTTCTTCAAGCTCGACGATTTTGCTGAAATTAGAAATGTCATCCTCAATTTCTACTGTAGCATCACACTAAATAGTAATAGCGTTAAATGATAAATTTGAAAAAGATAAATGAAAGATTGAAAGTCTGAAAATTATAAGTTACTGTGTAAATTCATTTAGGAATAAACATTTTCATAAAATAGAACAAAAATATGTTTTCATAGAAAAAATTAACATAATTAAAGATTTCTCTAATGTAATTAAAATAACCAAAAATATTATTGTATAATAAGAATTCGTTCTCAAAATTAAAATATGATTCACTTTCAATAATTGGTCATTTATTTATGAAACGGTTTAATGAACGATCCAAATTCTTTCCAATCAAAATAATGAGAGCGTAAAACTAACGTTTATTGCTATTAGTTCGAAAGCATGTGCTGGTGACATGAAAATCAAAGTCATTCTCACTTGAAGCGTAGTTTTATATTAAAGTGTTTAATAATTTGGGACATGCAACATTAAAAAATAATCTAGAAACTTTTACTTTTCCGTTTGTACACGGATATTTTCAGATTGTGTTTCGTGACCAGACAACAGTATTTCTGAGGAAGAGTGGCATGACATTGTATCACGATACTATTTTTGAATATGTTAACAAGTTCGCGTCGTTTTTTTACATAGACACGGTGTTGCCTGGCCACTATTGGTCCGACGACTGTACTTCTCACTTAGACAAGGTGCTTTTCTTTTGGGAATATGTTTTTTTGGTACAATCCATACTAATATTTTATATGCGAAATACTGTCTATCTGTGTTTTTCTGTCCGTATTTTTGACAAGCCAACATTTCTTAAATTACTACCGGATTGGTAACAAAGCGTTTGTTTGTTTACTACGGTTCCACGGCTAAACCGCTGAACCGATTTTGTGTAAAAAAAAAATTTGGTAAGGAAATATTTGAAGATATGGGGGTTGAGTTTTGAAAAAAAGTAGCTTAAAGCGCTGAAATAGGGGATGAAAATTTGTATGAAAGAATACATTGATGACATGTTACTATAATCGCAGGCGAAGCTGCGCGGGTCTGCTAGTATTACTATACTTTTGAAGTACACTAAATTTCTTAATATGAAAGAAATTGCTGCAGTCTGATGAGTCGTAAAATGTTTTGGGGGCAAAAAATTGATTTTGTAGAATGTCATCAATAAATGTTGTCACCATAAAGCCTTCGGCATGTTGAGGAACTTTTTCTCCAATAAAATCCAATACAAACAATACCAATTGACGTCAAAATTTAAGAAAGTATGGTTTTAAATATGAGGTAAATTAATTTGCTTTTACAGAATAGTATTAAAATATATTTACGATAGCCAAATATATCAGCATTTTGGGGGACTGGATGTTTGACCATATTTTGCTTCTATTTAAAAAAAAGTATCTTCACGCCCGTATCCCCGAAGAGGTAGACAGAGGTACAACCAGTGCACCCACGATTAGCCGAAGAATTTTTTTAAGAATTAGAGTCCCCAAAATTGCTGTTCAAAAAGGCAGCAGACGGCGAGAAGTGGAGTGAAAAGAGTTTGGAGGATTGAATCCCTCACCCCTTTCTAATTTTGAAACGAAATTTAAGCCCTTATGTTTAAAAAAATATGGATAACGGCGCCAATCATCGTGACATCAGTGAGATAGTACAGCGGGCGTTTGCTGCGGCAGCGGTACTCACCAGTCGCTCTGCTCGGCGCGCTCCTCGGCTCGCTCGAGGTCCTGCTCCATAAGGACTAGCTTGCGCGCCACCTACCGCCGGCCGAGCGTTAGTACACGCCCACGCACACACACACAACACACACTACGCTATAGCCGCCCGCCGCTCTAGACTTAACGCTTCCGAGGTGCAGTGCAAAGCTAAATCCGGTTCCGCCGTTATTTTCACTCAATTTGTGTTATTTGGAAAGTGCTTGAGGAATAGGTGATTTAAAGGAAGGAAAGGAATTTTTAGTATGAAAATCTTTGTTTTTATAACTATTACGCCTTATAGGCAATAGCATAATGTTCTGGGCTATCAAAATAATACTTACATATTAGTTGTAACCCAAATTAATTTGGGATTCTCAATGTGGGTTCGACGCTTCTGCGTCCGGCGGTTTTTTGCTAAAGGCAAAAAAACTCAAAAGGAATTACAGAAAGCATAGAGTCGAGAGCGGCGTCAGAACTTAGTAAATTAAATATAAACGAGGGTTGTCCCAAAACATTTACATACTAAAATTTAATTTCAGTTAAATTATACGAAAAATATTTATGTGCTATCTAGTGCAATATTATAATCGTTATGTGATGTGTGCGCTTGCATATGTGCGGCACGCATATGGCCAGTAATTCTGGTGTAATGCGGTGCATATCTGAAAACGAAAACTGCCCTATACCACACATATCCTGGCAATCTAGCCTACGACTACGCACGGGACACACACTGAAGAGAAATATGTAGTCGACACATGAACATGATAGTTAACATTGCAAAAGAAATATTCATGAGATGGGGCAACCCTTGTTTTAAAAGCGTACAGGAAAATGACGTTTGCGTTGTTTAATGAACTATGCAAACGGCAAGTTCTTGCACGAGCATTGTATTATTAAGTGCCGATTTAATTGTTTAGTAGTCAACACCTATAAAGAGCTGATGACCGCCGACCGCCTGATGACCGACTTCAGCAAACTAAAATATTTAAACGAAACTTTTCTATGAGAGGTCCTCTGATTCCACAATTAGTTAGTCACAATAATATGTATACTTATTTATGCATCTATAATGCCACGCTATAAAGCCCACGTTGAACCATTCGTTCTATAAGAAATTGTCAAATTTTCTAAATTTTCAAAAGGCTTACACTTTTCTATGACTATTAAGTCAAGATAATATTAATTTTATTGTTACGTATAATAACCGTAAAGAAACAAATATAAATACTAATTTATTATTATTGTGACGAAAACCACGAACACTTATATATTTTTATATGATTTAATATCAATAGATATTAAATCTAGTTTTAATTCCTATAAAATCTCGACAAATCTTCGGTCACCAGCTCTATTTATGAAGTTTTAAGTCCTTGAAATATCTGCTCGCTCCATATCCTCGACCTAAATCGGACATGCAAAACTGCAAGGACCAAAAAAATATGGGAAAAGTAGGGTTACAGTGTAGCAATGTTAAGAATGCAAATTAACAACCATGCAAAACCGTGACGAAAACTTGCAAAACGAAGCCTCGGATTCACTACTAACCATTCAATGTTTTTTGCCGATTTTAAAATTATTGCCAAAAATATTTTTGTTACAACAATGAATGAGTCAGTGAATCTTTAGCGTAATTTCTTGGAAACCTACGATTCACCGGTTTCAGCACGTTCTTCTGCACGTTCCAAGTCAGCTTCAACCATGGCCAGCTTACGGGCCACCTGGAGATTTAATACAACATCAGACATAGATACACAACAGCCCAAATCTAACAACAGCATACATGATACATCCCCTAGTACTCAATAACGTCAGTTAATATAAACGCAGCAGTAGCTAAAATGCCTCATATGCACAAGGGATTTTAAATGTATTCCCTTTAAGGTAAGTATGATAAAGTGGATAAGATTCTTAGACCATTTGAACAAGGATTTCTGGTTATAACAGTTATAATTGAAACAATAAATTATAATTGTCCTATTAAAAGCAGCTCGTTTATCTTGAGCAATCATTATTCCTATAAGGCAGCAAAACTTATGTAACTAAATATGCCAGACATGGAGTTGTCCTTCCTTTTAAGGAAAAGAAACGTACGTTCGGCCTGATACAACTCCATGTTGGGTTTGACTTTTAAGACTGCCTTCGCCACACAGGGTCATATGTCAGGGGAATTAGGACAATATTATCGAAGCCATCTGTTAACCATATGTCGTGCGTTTTGCAGGACATTGATACCATGTGTGAACAAATCGATTCATGTATCTACATGTGTTATCTGTGCTAAAATACGTCATTTTCTTCTATTTTATCAAAAGATTATATTACACGTTAATCATGTTCTATATTTATGCATTTTGCAATAATGATTACATTTTAAGAAAATGAACTGTACACTGTAAAGACCAAATTATTATTGACTGTAACATTGACATTTTAAATCACACTAATTATCGGGTTATTAGCTCAAATTCAAACAAACACAATAAATATTAGTAATAATTCATCATATTTTGTTAATGTTAAAAGGAAATGGTTGAACCATAGAAAAAAAGCTGGGTTCACTCAATTGTGGATAAACGATTGAATATACTCAACTGTAAAAAAAACGTACAGAAGATATGGGTAGCGTAATATATTATGGAGTATGTTAAAAGTTCATTACTAAAGAGGAAATGGAGTATAAAACTGACGGATCAGTAGATATCAAATCATGCGTGTTGTATTAAGCGAGACAGCCAAATCAAACGACACTAAAACTCTCAAAGACCTCATCGTATTTCTTGTCGGCTTCTTCAGCTAAGAACCTCGCTTCCTTCAACTGGTTCTCAAGGGCGTCCATACGCTCTTCATCAGCCAACGACCTGTTCTCCAGGACCTTGCGAGCACTGTCCCCATAACAATCGAATAAGTAACAGATATTTTTGTAAATTATTCAAGGGTGGCCCAAAATTAAAAGCATGCAAGATTGACAAAACAGAAAGACGGAAGCATCGAAATACATGTCCTGAAAAAAATATGCAGCAAATGCAATCCCCGTTTTGTTTTATGTAATCAAGTGGATTGTAAATGCTGCGTTGAATACAAATAGGAAAATGAAATACGGTTTTTCTATCGTATCGTATTCCATTTTACAATTAACATATTACTAGCTTGTATTTGAAAGAAACATTTTTCAATAGCTTAAAGTATCTAGAAAATTATCGTATTTAAATATTAATACACTGATGTCATATAAATATAATTTTCTTAATGAAAAATTGTTTCTTTTTTAATGTTATACGTATGGAATATATTCTATCGATCGAATATTTTTTACGCTAAATTTGAATTCTTTCGTAATTTACTGAGAAAAAATATTTTCGAAAAGTTTCGGTTCACTACACCGTACGTATAACAATATTCTAAGCGTAGCATCAACAAGCATTCACCTCTTCGTATTTCTTGTCCGACTCTTCGGCGATAAGTTTTGCTTGCGAGAGCTGCGCTTCCAAGATGGCGACGCGGTCGTCTTCCATGTTGGTACGATTCTCCAGCGCCTTGCGTATTCTGGTTAGTGCGGGGTCAAACACATGCGGGTTATTACAACGATAACTTAGACTTTATATTAACTTGAAAGGATTTTACAAATGCTTGTAACATCTTTGGGGTTTATTTCAAATTAAGTATTTTTGTATAATCCTTTCAAAAGACACACAAAAAGATAGGACTGAAATATTAATTGAACTACATTTTGTAAAAGTTAAAATAAAATTTGTCGATATTTGTAGAAATGAGACGAATAAACACACATGCACAACGAATTATCAATAGGAACACTTAGTTTTAACTTAATTAAACTTAAAATTTAAAAAATACTACCTTTTATTGAGTAAAGTGTGTTCAAAATACTTAGCGTAAAAAAATTAAAAATGTGTTGAATCAAGGATTTTTAAGTTGTCAATATTACAAACACAAATGTGAGACCCTTGATTGCAAGCCCATATAAATTTGATCAAGATACTATGACAGCTATAACTAGTTATACGAGTGTCAAGTCCCTTCGAATATGTCTACAAATAGCGGGATTACATGGAAAATTATCAGTACAGTCTCATATATATATTAACAGTAATAAGATTGTAGCAACTAGTTTTTTAAATATTTAACAACAACAACAAAACATCATCACGCCAAATCCCTTACGGGGTAGACAGAGAGTATCGAGTGCCATATATCACGGTTCAGACAGACTTGCTTTGCTTCCTCCACATTCATAACTTTCCTCATTCAAACACGCCGTTTAAATATTTAAAAAACCAGTATTTTAAATTAATTTATTAGTGCTACTAAAAACTTTTGTATAGGTACAATCAAGGTTATTAAATTATGTCAAGGTATACGTAAAAAGGTATACGTTATAATTTATTTTTAAATAAAAAATATTAACCTAATTGCGCAATGAAAAAAAAAATGTATTTCCATGTTTAAGCATGTGTCGAGTAATTAAGAGGCCTATCTCCAAAATAAACTTATTTGACCGTGCGATATCCGGGGATCGTTATAGAAAGCGGTGGAACCGCACGCTCGATCCGTAGCTTTTTCTAGGTGCGCCTAGCGCACGTTCCATGCAGATGAGACGCTCTACAACCACATTTTGATTGTTGTAGTCAAAACGATCAGTGGGACTTCGATCCTTCTTATAACATTTATAAACTTTTGCTACGAGCGTCGCCAGCGCAGAGGAAACACGCGAAAATGGCGCAACACATGCGCGCGTCCATTTTGGTTGGACGCTCGAATGCATGTACAACGGGCAGGACCCTTGATATGTTTCATTGCATAGATATTCATACTATTATGGTGGACCCAGGCGCTGTGGATCGAGCACGCGGCTCAAACGCTTTCTATAACTAGACCCAGACTTATTGATGTCAATGTTTATCCATTAAAATGTCAATGTCATGCGAGCTCGTGTATAAGATTAGACTCACCGTTCGGATTCATCGGCAGCTTGGCTAGCCTCTGAAAGCTTAGCTGTGGCTGTCGCAAGACGCTCTTCTGACCTTTCAAGATCTTCTTCGAGCAGTTGGATACGTCTGTTGAGGGCTGCCACTTCTGATTCGGCCTGTAAAGATAAGAAATATGATTGATTATAGTGCACTAATGACAACTTACCAGAAATAAACTATCTATATAATCCTTAGAGATTTTAACTCATTATTGTGCGCAACCCTCTCAATTTATACAAGTTTCACATTTACTCGTAAACTGCTTATTACTGTGGTTGCTGAAAATTGTTATACGAGTTTCGTGCAAAAGAGAAATAAATGATAAAAGTTGAACATAGGAAATATGTTACTTTCATTAAGACGACCCAGTTTCGCACAAAACCGACAAGACGTATACTCGCCAATCCAGTTCCTGTGGCACAGGTTGGTTGGTAATGTAATGTAGGTTGTTTTAGCTTTTAAAATTGAAGTCTTAAGCTTTTTGTCGAACACTGTTATCCTTAAAGAAACCCTGACTTTACACTAATATTATAATTAAGAATTATAAATCAATACTAAAATTCCTAAATACGAAACTTATCAAAAACAGTTTGATAAGTTTCGGGGATAAACATCAAGACCGGGGCTAAATGGATCCCCTATTTCAGCCACTTAAGGATTATTGTTCAATCCATCATAATTTTATAAATGCGAAAATTTGTCTGTTACGCTTTCAAAATACGGTTAACACTAAGAGGTTAAAAATTAACCCCTAAGAGGTTGAAATATTAGATGAAAGATTGTATGACATTTCCTATATTGAGAACCTGTTACTTTACTCGCGGGCGAAACTGCGTGGGTTAGCTAGTAAATTAATACAACATGGAACTTCATTAAAATTATAATAAAACTGCAATAAGCCATAGATATCAGGGCCTTTAATGTATTAAACAAAATCAATTATGTTTCCAAATAAAGAAACAATAGTGAACCAAATTTAGATCTGCAAACAATTCAAATGTTAAATGTATGTACATAAGTAATGGCACATGTATAATCAAGATTATCAGCAATATAAGACACGTATCTATATTAAAAGTTTTAACTTTCTATTAAAGGTTTTGGCAAAATAAAAAATGATTAAAAATGCTAGACTTTTCTGTGTCATTAGTTATAAAAAAGATATATTATTAAAGATAGCAAACAGGCAAGCTCTTCTGGTGGAAAGAGAACCATTGCCTAGAGACGCCCAAGATGTTAATGATGCATTGCTATTTGTTTGGCGGAATTCTAATGCAAAATCACAAGTTTACAGGCTACCTGACCTTCTAGACCGAAACATGACATTAAAAAGCATTAAAACTGTTGCGGCAGGAATAGACACCTGGTAGTCAGGACGGTAAATATTTTTGGCCAATCGTTCGCCTTTTACGAATTTCCTGGCAGAATGACAGATGGCCTATTTTTCTAAGCGGGCCCGGACACCACGTGAAAGACATTTTGAGAATTGCAATAAATTATGATGACATTTTTAAACATAAATTCCATTTTAATTGTGCAATCAATGACGGTATTGCTACGTAGTGTGTCAATAGTGTCAATATAGGCCAAATTGAAACAATCATGATGAATATGTCATAATTGGTCTGTAATAGATACTATTACTACGTTTCTAAATTTCGGAATAATTTCATATTAAAGGCGATACGATACTCCTGTGATCACGGGCTTTTTCCAATACTTTTAACCAATAACAAATTTAAATAGCCTTTGACATCTAGCCATACTTATGCCAATCGATGTGGTAGACCTCTACAACGTCCCGCCCACGAATTTGGTACCCACGACTTCCATATTCTTGTCACAAAAGCACTGACGCTTGTCACTAAGTTATTCGGTTCGTAAAGAAAGGCGCTGTCGTAAATTATTGAGAAATCAAAAAAAAATGTAGACTGGATTAATCGTATCATAAAATCACTTTTTTAGTTAACTGCCATTTAGTTAAATAGAGTTTAAATATAGGTTAATAAAAAAAGGTTTACAAAAAATCATATTAAATATTCCATTGCTAAATAAATAATAACTCAACTCTCATAAGACGTACGTACTTCTAAGAACAAACATAGGTACGATAAAGAAATTATGACTTAATTCGTCTAAAATATACTGATATTAAGAGGCTTAAATCCACATTCAGTAAACTATTTAATTTTACTATGGTGTAGTTCGTTTAAAAAGTATTAAAATTGTTTGGTACAAGCGGATCTTAAGTCTTGACGCCGTTTAAAGTAAGTCAACCAAAAAGTTAGGTCAATGAAAATAAACTTGTGGCTACGTTTATTGCACTTCTAAACTTTTACTACATCCATTGTGTTAACAGCGAGTGTTAGATTTAACAATTCGAGAGAGTAATGATATTATTGCTTTTAAGCGACTTTAAAAAAGGAGGTTCTCGGTTCGTCGGATTTTTTGTATGTATGTTCCCCAATTATTCAAAGATACCTGGACCGATTTGAAAAATTCTTCTTTTGTCTGAAATTCCTGTTTGATCCCATATATAAAAATCTGCTTGAGGGTTCCAGAGATACCGGAGTAGAAGACGGTTATTGAATTTTAACTGTTTTTAAATTATAATTGTAGTACCTAATACTAAATATTTTTTGTACAAGCCACCATCAGACACCTACTGAGATTTGTAAGTGTGTAAGACCAGAACTGCTACTGAGATTTGTATTTTCGAGGAAATCTTCGAAAAAGCTTCAATAACCCACCCTTATCCCGAAAGGAGGATCAAACCCGAGATCTCATAAGCCGAATAGGCCCGTTTCGCTTGGAATTTAAGATAATCGAAGATTAAAATATATAATTATTATTGCCGTTGTAAGGTGCACCTTAAGGAAGTTTTATACCCTATTTGACATGAAAATATTCGAAAGCTATAAAAACAAATTAATCCCAACAAATTACACATTTTTATGTTTTTCCGCTAAGTATTTTCCAAATAGTGAAGTTTTCGTTTCTGGAAAATATTAAATGATTTTAATAAAACATTGGAAAAGAGCACTCATAAAAAACATCTCAAACGAATATGGTTTAAAAATATTCCTAACATCTTTGTGCTACGCGACATCATTTGCTAATTCTGTAGTCATACAAAGACTAGCATAATTAGTAATTACCATTCTTGTCCAAGTTGAGGTATAGCTGCGGCATTAATTTTACTTCTAACATGAAATAAAACGACGTTAATAGAATATTTTGTATAACGGCATACCACTAAAAAATCTGCAAACTGATTGACCCTGCAGGACATTTCTGAAACTTCTAGCTAAATTGAGATATTTTAAGGTCAAAGAAGCGAAACCCGAGCTGAAAGAGTTCAAAAATCTAGTTTCTAAAAATTCAATTGGCTTTCAACGCTATTTTTGAGCTCTGAAAATGTTTTATTCTCTACAAAATAGGTTAAAAAATTCAACTACTAATAAAATAGTAAAAATAATACGTTATGGTTAACGCAGTACACATTCAATATTACTTTGACTTTCTTAATGTAAGGTGATTACAAAAGGAACACTTATGTGATGTCCCTATATACATAGATTTCTTTTAATTTATAATGCATCTAGCATTTCTCATTCTGTATTTAATGGTACACAATACGCATCTGTAAAGTCTTCTAAGAATTTTCTTTTTAGACACAGTCATAAAAATATTTCCAAGCGTTCAAAATGATTATCTACGGCCATAGGTGCTCCGATTTCTATCATATTATCGGATTGTTCACGTGACTACCAAATGTTAATGTTGTATTCAATTATTTTAACGCCGATGTATCGATTTTAAAAGCCCTACAATTTTTTAGATTTTGTAACCACTACTAAACGACTTAAACTGTAGGCATGCTTGACACATAGAAACAGCACACGTCGTAACATTATAGACGTGTTTAGAATTAGTAATTGACTCCATCATACAAATAAGACGAAGTTACAGAGCGCTAAATCCTTAAACAAAACCATTCAAAGTACAAAGGAAACAAATTGTCCACTAAGAGTTCCGTACGAACGGGTCCCAACGGGACTCTTTTCTTAAGGAATAAGGCCCAAATGTCAGTTCAGTTGTCCGTCTACTCGCAAGACATTATTGAGGATTGGCGAAAAAAAATATTGGTGGTGCTTGTGTTATTCCATATTTTCATTTTTAGTAGGATATAACTAAAATACGCTTTGTTATCATATTTCGATGAATTAGGTCCATGAGACCGGTATGAAGAGAGAGTTTGGGATTGACGTCCGAAGTTTTTTGTTTCTACACATTATAAAATTTTATAAACCCTCAATTTTATTCTAATTTCTAATATTACCGAGGTATTTATAATAAAAGCAGTGTCCTTTAAAACAGTTACACCTGTATAAAGTTATCAAACAATCACATGTAGGCATACGGTTATATACTAAACATGACTTACCTAACTAGTCATCTTTTGTTTATATATCGGTTTGTTTTAACTCTTAACGTAATAAAATCATTGTTACTTGAAATGAACAATTTTCTATATATCTACCTATACATATTTCTGAATAGCACAATGGTTTTTCTTCAGAATGAAACAACTGTAGAATCGTAGATGTCACAGGGATAACTTTCGTCCATTTGCAAATATATATGCATATTGGTTCTTAAAAAAAAAATTTCGACGTTTTCTTTGCGATGCGATTACTTTAAGTGGTTCCATTTTAATGTTGTAAATATTACATATTATCCTTCTAGTTAGAGCTACTAGATAGCATTACTAGCACTGCATTTATATTCAACAGGCGACACACATGTTTATGACATCACGTGTCCTTGTTACGAGGAAGTGTAAACGAGTCCTAGTTTCTCCTTTTATCCTGTGTCGTCATTAGCATGCGGTCTAATATTAGCCGTGATGAGATTTATCGTTTCGTTTACGAAAATATCTAGGTCTAGCTAAGTATTTAAGGTTGAATTAGATTGTACGATATTTCCAGGTAGGTATGTTGTTTTGTTTAATATTATTATAACAATACTTGCTTATGACACGGGTGTTTGTCAACGATACTAGTACTTGAAAAACATAGGTACCTATATAAATACTAAAAATATGTTACTTTTTTATAAGTCTATGGTATTATGGTCCAACAAATTTAACGTTTTAGTAAATATCAGTATGTAGGTACACCATCTTTTTGGTGTCATTTAGAAATAATCTTCAACTTGCCCAGTCGAATATGGTTCTAAAATAAATTGTTTATTCACACACGAAATTGTATTGTTCAAGAGGCTATCGCCGCAGGCAGATTAAATTACCGTTATGATACATTCCATTAAAGACTTGACATCCCGTCTATACTTGTCAGATTTTTTACAATTAAAAAATAAGTACAGTACTTACAATATTACAATTTTTTTATATTTTACAAAAAAAATCTAACTGATGAAGTAGGTTTATTGTATTATCCATACTTATAAATGCGAAAGTCTGCCTGTCTGTGACGCTTTCACGGCTAACCTGCTAAACCGATTTTGACGCAATTTGGCATGTTTTTTTTTAAATCAACCCCTAAGGGGCTAAGATAGGGGACGAAAGCTTGTACAAAAAATTACATCGACGACATATTAATCTACTCGTGGACGAAGCTGCGGGGGTCATTTAGCATGATAAATAATACTATATTCACGTGTTTTTCAATATAAACGTTGTGAAACGGCAACCACCGACAAATAATCTCCTACATCTAGATAGATATCATCTCCTGGATCTTCGCCAAATTTATATGGGGCCAAAAGGACCCAACTAAAAAAGAATTTTCTAAATCGGTTAACAAATGACCGAGCTCTGAGGTAACAAACAAAAAATACAACCAAATTGAAAATCTACGCTTTTTGGGACAGGTATTTATTTAAATTAGGTGAATTTTGTGCAAAAATAAGAAAAAAATAAGTTAAAGAACAGGTCGCATTATCATTTTAATGTATTCAAAATGTTAGTTACTAGCTTTTGCCCGCGACTTCGTTCGTGTTGCTCATAAACATTACTTTATTTTGCTCAGTCAGGTAAAAATGATACTTTGGAATAATGTAGCTTACCCTTGGAGTAAAGAATTTCGAGAATCGGTTAAGTTTATCCATTACAATCAAATTTTTCCTATTTATACATAAGTGTAAAAATACCTTGTCCTTCACTGTTAATTAACGTGTATAACAAACAGTTTACCCAAAAATAATCCTTGAGAAGCTCCATCGAGACATTACTCGATACGCAAGCGAGTCAATAGTTAGACATAGCTTCATAATTAACGAGATACCAGATGATAACAAGCGAACGCAGTTTTATCATTGAGAAAAAGACACCATATTGTAACTATAAATTTCGGTCCATATAAATTAATTGAAAATTAACGTAACGTAGGTAGCTATATAAACGTATTACGTATGTAAAGTATTAATCGAATTAGTAAATCTATATTTGAAACAGGTATTCAATGCGAGACGAAAAGTATGTTCACCTAATGATGAATGTCATATGTATTCCTAAGTCATTACTCGTTAAGCTTCTTAATCTATTGTAAGTTCAAGAACCTGTCGGCTTTTTTCAATTTAAAACTCTAACATGACGAGCATTTAAGTTTGTTTTAGCAACATAACACTTCTCTTTTGTGGCTTCATTTAAAGTATACGTCATCGATACTATGAAGGACTATTGAAGGAACTTTTAACCCCAGGCACAAAAACCAGAGGTGTTATAAGTTTAATGTTGATTAAAAATAAGTTTAATGGACCTAGGTATTTATATGTGGCATCATAGCTTCCAAACAGATGAACCGATTTAATTGAACCGTTTCAAGATCGCCAGCTCTTGTTGCTCTGTACCTAACTAAAATGATTATGCAAGGATATGACAACCTTGACTGATGCTGCATGATTCCCATTGAAAGATCATCAGTTCTTTTCATGTTTTGCTGTGTAAATTATGCACATAAAGCAGGAAAGTGGTCTGATGATAAAGGAATTTATCGTTTTTTTTTTTTAATTATATTCTACTAGCGACCCGCCCCGGCTTCGCACGGGTACAATATATAAATATAAACCTTCCTCTTGAATCACTCTATCTATTAAAAAAACCGCAAAGCTCTAAAACTCTATTTATTAAAAAAAAGCGTACAAAGGGAGTTAGGGACAAAAAAAGCGACTTTGTTTTATACTATGTAATGATTTAGGGGTTGACCATTGTAACCATTATTTTGAGGACAAAAACACGCCTAGTCAAATGTACCACCGTATGTCAGAAATTTTTTGCAGCAAAGTTACCAAACCATAAAAAATTGTTGCACATTCAAAAGAAACAATGAACGACTTTTTACAACTTCCCTTTAAGTTAAATTGTTACAAAACAGGTACATAACATGTCCGGCTAACTACCGACTTTCTACTGAACTTTATACAGTTAACCTCCATTAAAAACCATTTAAGAAAATAAAATACTCCTATGATAAAGATTTAACAAATTTTAAAAATTATGAAATAATTTATAGCATGTGCTTTTGTACTTTCTTTGTTTTAACATTATGCATGCAATATTGGTATAAGACTTGATAGGTGTCACTTAAATTTTACAAAATAGGTATGTGATTACGTGTTTATTGATTAAGCACTTTTTGGTCGATGTTTATTCAGACACCGGGAAGTATAACTTAATACGTTACTAACTGAACCGCGAAGCTTCGCCTGCGAGTATAGGAACGTACATTGGTTATCAATAAAATAAACTTCATATGTATAATATTTCATTCCCTGTTTCAACCTTTAGTGGTTGATTTTTGAACAGAAAGTAGCCTATGTTTGACTAAATTAGTTCAGCGGTTTACCCGTGAGGGTGCAATAGTCAGACTTTCGTATTTACAATATTAGTATAGATACTGTAAGTAGCACAGTGATTTATTAATCACTGATGCACTTATTAGTAAGAAAATGTATGACTAGGTAGACGAAATGGGTGGTGATCCCCTTTGCAACAAACCCTCGCCTTTTGGTAAGAAAATACTCTAAAAATCAGTAATATGTTATAAGGTGCTGTGGCAAAAAAAAACCGAATACATTTTTTGGACTCTTAATATTTTTCGATTATTTTATGTATTTTCTTCTTTTTATTAAGATCCACATTTGAAAATCTTGTTTATATCAGGTTTAGTAAACAGTTTAATATAAATTAATAAAAAACTACATAGATACACTAATCCAAGACACAAGTATTCGAACTTAAATAATAAGCATGATAAGAATTTATAACTGCTTATCATATTTTGATGGTCAGAAGGTGATAAATACGATATTTTTTTAAAAGTTAAACATACTTAAAGAAAATTAAAGTAATATCGTAACCAAAACTCATCAAAATCGTATGGCTACTACTTTTTTTCTTGGATGTTAGAATATTTTTGATTTCATTTGAAGTGCGGTTGTATTACGTCATATATAGGTAGCGATAAGAGCCAAGAATAGGACACGCCTTTCCAGTGTTGTCGCGATCCTTCGAAACCCCACATTTTTTATACAAGTCCAATGTAAAAAATGTATTTTTTGTCTGAATCAATATGCCTTAACATCATGCAACACGACCTCTACGGTAATAAAACCTGTTACGTGTATCGGAAAACTACATGTGCCGTATATCATGAATAAAACCATAACTGTAAAGATGTACCACAGAAAAGCAAAGCTAATAATACTAAGGGAATAAGAACTAGAATGACCATTATTATTTTTAGACCACATTTGCTACATGGAAATAATTTATAGAAAAAAAGACTTTTCCATCTCCCTCTTACACGTATCCAAGATGTAACAAATTGAGAGGTGAATATGCGTACGTCGCCGGCACACCTAAACTATGGCCGGACATTACTCACTATATGCAGATAGTAAAATCTCCGAGACCAACAATATAGTCTTACGTTCCGAAGTAAATCTTCAGACACAATAATATCACAATTACATATAAATTACACAAAACACAACACATTTCTTACTTCTTCTCTTCGCATTATTTCAACTTGTAATCGTTTGTGATACTCCTCGCATTCGTCCTTATATTTTTCCATTTCTTCTTTTGTCTGACGCATTTTCTTCTTCAATACATCCAAAATGGTACCTTGCTGCATATTTGTCGTCATTTTATTCACTTATTTGTCAAACTATGGACCTAAAAGCTTAAAATTAAAACACCTCCGCCCCGCTCGCGAAAATGCCAACTGACTGGTCCGTTCGTTGCTCTTCTGTATCGCGGAGACACCTCACCACGAATGAACACTGCCGGCGAATAAAATGGCCGCCAATAAGTTAAACTGTTGTAACTTTATCGGCACTAGTGACGCACCTCTAAATGCAATAATTTGCAACTGATAATTACTAACATGAATTAAATTAGGATAACCGTAAACGTTGGCGTCAATAATCAAACGAAACACATTATATTTGTGATAACTTTGACAGTAAAGTGTTACATGAAAGGCAAACGTCACCCAACTACCCATGCGACACGCACTAGCTCCACCTGTTTAATGTACGTGAAAACTACATCCTGTAGGGTCATATAACAATTAATGGGAACATTGGAAAGAAAACCCAAAATATGGGATTGGCGACACGGTTCAAAAGCTGTGCACAATATAGACAGGAAATAACAATAGACCATGAACTATTAATTCATGAACGCTTGTTATGAAATAGTGGCCTTTATATAACACGTGGAAATATATCAATAATATGAGTCATAAGTCAAATAGTGGACGTTAAAAAGAAATCCTATCGCTATAGACCTTAGACGCTATATTATTAATAATGGAAATAATTTTTCTATATAACTTAATATCTAATATAACCTTTACATAGACTAGTAACGCCATCTAGTAACATACATTAAAACAAGCTAAGCTTCTAGTAAACGAAGTGATTTCGCACTCAACCACAAATGCCTACACGAAAGCCAAAAGGAATGTCCACAATTTGAAATTTATGATGTCACATTAGAAAGCTAGTACCTACTTTGCTATAATACTGTAATAAACATTTTGAACAGGAACAATGAAGTAATAATATTTTATTTCTTTATTATGAAAATTGATAAACCTGATTAACGCTAATTAGATATAATTATATAATTAACAGTCTACTTAAGTGTAAAAATAATTACAATATGTTGCAAAGTTTAATTAAACAATTGACTTACAGATATATATCCACCTTTTTTATCTAAAGATTTATGTTCGAAATACATTCACACATTCATTTTTAATTTTTATCCATAACTATTTTAATAAAATGATTTGCTATGGACAATTACCATATCTGCTGAGGAGTATCGAAATATAATAGGTAACCAATAGTAGGTTTTTTTTATATATCATACGATAGCAAACAAGCAGATGGGTCTCCTGATGGAAAGAGTCAA
>DWBA01000024.1:0-21034 GCA_018236825.1 Apodemia zela | reverse complement strand
CTTTCCTATTCCTGCCGCAATAGCGTCAGTGCTTGTCACTGCCGTGTTCCGGTTTGGAGGGTGAGGTAGCCGGTAAATTTATGCATGTGGTATTAAGACCTCGCAACAAGATAGCAACGCACCATTAACATCTATGGTGTTTATAGGCGATGGTTGACTCTTATTAGAGGCCCATCTGCTTGTTTGCTATCTTATGATATAAAAAAAAGGTTTTAAAACGATACGAAGACAAGAAAGATTCAGGTGGTAAAAGTTCATTTCAATTATTACATTTGATTCGAACGCATTTGCTATATTTTTTGTGAGAATTTAAGTAATATTTATCCACGTAAAAGTACATTAAATCATATAAGTGCGTGATTTTTCTCATACAAAATCTTACGATACTCATTTGCTTAAAAAATGTATGAACTAAGTGGTTAAGTTTGACGCTCTAGTTTAGTATGAAAATTTAAAAAAAAAATAAGAAGTTTTGAAGATTTTTTAACTGCTCAATTCGAGCGCTTCCGCATACAATTAATGTCCCTTCTACCATCAATCATCGCAATTATTTACGCAAGCAGATATACCTGATGCCAGACTTGAGAGCATAGTACCGCTGTGGTATTTTTTGACTTCAAAATATTCGGTTAGTTTTTGTTGAAAATTGTTTAAATTATGTGTCCCGACAAAATTACGCTTGAATCTATAAGTTATCCTAAATATATTATCTAACCTGTCGCTATTATCAAATCTTCTTTTTTTCGGCCACAAATGGAAGGCGCCATAAATGATAGGATTCACTAGACTATTTGTCATCCCGAAGAAAAATATACCAGAGAGAAGATCTTCACTTAACTGAAAACAAAATAAAAATATATTAAGGCACAATAAACATTATTAGAATCCAATTGGCACCAATTGGTTGAAGATTTATTGTAAAAAGGTTTTACTTTATATTCTGAGAAAGATCTTGTATCCCGCCCTTGAAATTGACGATTTGTTTTGTTTGTTTGTATTGTATTTCAAAAATGATTATAAAAAACACCGCTAGAGTTAAACATCTATATTTACATACATACAAAACATAATTTACTTTTGTAAAAAATGTCCTTTTTTTCGATCGAACAATTTCTCAACAAATCATTGGCATTGTAATGACTACGTAGTACAGTGCCGTATCATCTTGCACGAGCACGGAACTACCGCTTTACATATTTTTGTAGCAATATCGTCAATGCTTGAAAAACATTCCGGATTATCAAGACCGAGATTGATATTTCTCAAGATAACCATGCGAAAATACAAAAATTTTACCAAAATTGTTCGTCAGATTTACAACATATTTTGAGAGGATAAAGGAAATACATAACCGAACGTAAGATATTATGTATTCCCCTATCAAAACCAATATATTTTTAGGCTGTGTATTATTTGAGTGATATAAGTTAACTTATTGACAAGTTTAATGCTTGAACGTAGGCAGCGTAACTTGGATATCGTTATGATTTGGAATTAAAACTCATTGGTTTTTTGTCTATCAAGAATCAAGAAATATGGTGATCCCTATTATAGCGTTTATATTTACGGCTATCTCTTGTTTATAGAAATAACCAAAACTAACAACTTTGAATTCTCCGATATACCAGAGTTGCTATGACTACGAGAATATCACAGTATTTTATGTACATAACACATACCTAGCCCTATTTACATTCTCTCCTCAAACAAATTCGTACGCATACTCACTTATACACCAAAAACTGAAAATAATCAGTCATACTTGTATCTTTTAAGACTTATTTTTCAAATAAAATAACAGATATTTTAGGTAAGGTTTTTGGATTTGTAAGCTACTTACATTTTTATCTGGATTTAGAAATGTAAAAATGACCATCATTATGTAATATGGCGTCCACCATATGATGAAGGCTGTTACGATAACAATGGACATTCGTAACGATTTCATTTTTGCTCGATCTATCAATCGTCTTCTATTCGTATCTGGCGACATATTCTTTCCATTTTTCATTACTTCAGGTTTAAATACTTTTTCACTTTCTAAAAAAAAAATATTATCGTAATCATTGAACTCATTTCAATAATATGCTCCTTAAAGGGCAACTTTTTGGATGTAGTCGCGCAAACTTGTGTTTTTTTGTGTTCAATTTAACCTAAATTGGACTAAATTTAGTTGGTTTCATTGCATTCATGAGAGCACATCACTAGTACAGACATCTACATCGCAATGTATGTTGCTAGGATGCAAAAAGCCATTTACATATATCAAATTCAGTTAGAGATAGCACACAGCCTTGAGAAATTCCAGCCTTGTGAGTTTAAAGTCCGAGTATGTTCCTTTCACAATGACCATGATGACAAAATCCAATCAAATTAAAAAAAAAACGTAAACCTGCCAGTAAGAAACATCGAGAAAAGATCTTTGTAACATGTTGTGGTCCCCGTGTTGGTCTGGGACCCTTTCGAAGAATTATCTGCCGTTCTTCCAGGTAATTCGTAAAAGGCGAACGATTAGCTAGCTATACGAGTCACTACCATCATGTCTACTAGTGGTAGAGTTCTGCATTGTCTCCCCGGGGTCTGTAGCAGGAATAAGTAAGCTGTTGGTCTAAGCCCAAGTAAGACGTTGCAGAACTGTACTACTACGTTAATAGTCACGATGGTACTCACCCTCAATCTTCTCTCTTTTTCTTTTTCTTGCCTTTTACAAGATGGCTAGTAATGAATATATGTAAATGGATTTAAATCAATATTCTCGAGGAACAAATTGCAGTGGATTTAGAACAAGATTTAGCTTTTGTCCTTGAGTCGAAATTGCATTTACACTGAATTCTGTAACTCTTCACAGTACCCGGATTCCATAATATCAAATCGACTTATATTCGGTACTCGGTTACTTGAACAAATTTGTACTCTGTTCCTTGAATAAACTTATACTCGGTCCACATTTTTTATCACTTAAATATATATGCTCGTTGGCTACACCATGCTATAAAAAGAATAAAGATTAAATTCTTATTTTTTATTTAATAGAATAGTAAAAGAAATAACCATCGAATGATGTAATTCGTGTAGCAGGATAGTATTTTTCCGGCTACCTTACCCTCCCCTAACCGGAACACGACACTGGCAAGCATTGACCCTATTGTAGTAGGAATAAATAAGGCAGTGGTATCAAACCTGGGTGAGACGATGCGAAACACTATCACCTAGTATTTACGAGGGTTGTGACACGTTTAGCTAATCGTTCGCCTCGTGTCAAACTGTTATGCAGAAAGACTGAGTTCTTCAAAGGTGGCTCGGACCAACTCGGGGTAGAAGCTAAGGTTATTTTTTTTTGGGGTTGAGATATTAATTGTGTAAAAAAATAATATGAAACGCAAACAAAGCACGGAATATAAAAATAATGTTATCTTTTTGCTTTTTATAGAATTTACTAAAATATATAATAACTGATCTGCTATTGTAATTAATTTTAAAAACACTGTAAATTTTAATAAAAAATATGAGATAAAGGCAAGTAACAATCTGCGTGATTAAAGGTTTTTTGAGTACTACGGCGCAATGTATTATTCGAAGCTATAAAAATAGCCCATATGTTAAATCTCGTAAAATACTTGTATCAAATTTTGTCCAAAGTTGCCCAGCCGCTGAGGCACAAATAAATATTAAACGTGCACACACAATTTTTTATTCATAATATTAATGGGATCATTTTATTTACCTTAAGGTTTATTTTTCTTCATTTAAAAATAAGACTACAACGATGTACAATGCAATAATCGACTATGCTGATGTGAAGTAATAACTTCTAAATATGATACTGAAACTTTTCTGTCCTCTTGGCTAGGATGTATGTGCAATTTTATAGACGACTTATTCTCTAACTCAACGCGATGGTGACTATAACTGACGATAGCAGCAAGAGTATAGGGTGGCAATACCTTATGGACTACCATCTGGAAAATGAATTCGTCAATGTCTTTCTATTAACTCTTTAGAAAATTTGTTGCAAATCTTTAACACGCCTTACTTCTTTTTAATTATCTTATCATGGACTGTGAAAGTATATTTAACTACCTTAACGATGCAATACTTATTTACGTAAGATTATTAATTTTTTTGTTGAGTCACTAAGCGTAGAAAATTATACGCTTTGTAAATTAAATAATTATTATACAAAACAAGTAAAAAATGAACTTTGGATTTGGGAAACAAACGCCGAGATACAAATACTCACAAATATTTGAAGAAAAGATCTGGTTTTGTTATACGATTCATTGTTTTATTGTATTTATGCTTTTTGATGGTCAAAATAATCTTAGAGTTACACCACTCAAGTACAGAAGCAAGTAGCAACATAATTACAAAATCGTGACAAAAGTACCGCTGGCACAATTAACATGTGCGGGAACATTACCTCTAAATATTATTTTACGCAGACTTCCAACGCAATTAGATATGACTTTTAACTGAGAACATGTAACAATGGCCGAGCAATTGCGAACAATGCTTCTGAACCAACTCTTACTAAATGTCCTCACAATCTGAAAGAAGTTCGTTGATAGTCTTTTAAACGATCTTAGGTTATAAAGTTGCAAAATTTTATCAGGTTAAGGTTGCGTTACGACACACTTTCTACCACATATTTGACGGTCAGAGATCCCATTATTCTGTTAATTTACATTAATATCACCTTTCAACCTTTTAATCACATTGGGAAATAAGTTTTGATTTTGTTTGAAGCAATTTTACGTAAGCAAATAACATTTTACTAATATATGTTAGAATTACATTGGTAATAAAACATTTAGCGATTCATACTTCGCTGATTGCAACCTTGTCTTCCTTTTCATCGTTAGTTTTCAGTCTGACACAGTTTGAGACTAATGCACCGAAAATAGTCTAAAAAACCTTAATTTCGATCTGATTTCACTTAATCAGAGATTAAGTTATCGTGCAGAACAATGTTTAAAATCACGAAACTACGATTCAACTCTAGTTTAATTAAACATGTGCACAGGAAAGGGCACGCTACTATGCGGATTCGATTACTTATGTAATATTAAGTTTCATTAAACTTTCAATTTATTCTCATAGTCCTTGATATTGAAAATAAAAAATCGTTGAACTTATATTTTAACCAAGTCTGACCAATAAAATTAACACCCCTTTTTAACATACACAAAAAAAAAACAACGAACCTAAAATTGACGGCCATAAATATAGGAAAAACATGTAAAATTGCTTATCCTTAACTATAGGGAATCGACTCAAGAGACGAATCTACTTTAACAAGAAAATTAAAATTTCTCTCTGAAGAAAAGAGTCAATTCTGATATTAAAAGAATGAGAAAGTCTTAAAATCTGTTATAAGATCAGTCGATATATTTAATGACTTATGTATTTAAGTAAAAAAAAGTTAAAACTTAGACCTTTAATAAATCTTTTTTTTCTTTTTCAGTAGCTAAATTATTTAATAGTAGCGACCCGCCCCGGCATCGCACGGGTACAATATATACATATAAACCTTTCCCTTGAATCATTCTATATATTAAAAAAAACCGCATCAAAATCCAAAAAAGTGACTTTGTTTTATACTATGTAACGATTCTGCTGGAGTGGGAGGAAGTTACAAATTCTAAAGCCGCCTTTAAAAATTACTAATTAAATCATTATTTTATTTCCAGTGCTGGAATGATGGGCGAGGGCCTGCTAACTCTCACGTATGGCAAGCACCACGCCTGCATCCTTAACGAGGTGGGCGCGGCATGGCGAGGTGCCAGGTACTCGGACTTGGTGCTGGTCTGTGACGACGCCGTTCCCCTGGCCGCGCATCGCATCGTGATGGCTGCTGCTAGCCCGTTAATAAGGTAAGATACAATTGTTTTTTGAAACATAGGATAGCAAATAAGCTGATGGTTCTCTACCACTTGTTACACGATGTAAGTGATACGTATTTGCCTTTCCTCGCCTTTTTTTGAGATGCCTAGCAGTAAGGCAGATGATCTATTCTTTGAAAGGGGCCTATATCCAGTATCAACACAGGGAACAAATAACAGTATTATTATTTATATTTAAAGACACAAGTTGGATAATTTTCAAAATTATGTATTATTTTTCAATCCCAATTTTTGTAGAAATTAAATTGAAAAAAAATTTGAGTCCTACAAAAAGATTCATTATCAACGAGTTATCAATATCGGTCATGATACTGATAGCTCGTTGACAATGCAACTTTTTGTAGGAATTCGATTATTTTAAATCGGTCTTAAAGATTTAGAGACAAATCAACAAATCAAACAAATCGATTGGAATAAGTTTATTTAAAGTTTGGCAAAATATGTGTTATCAAATATATTTTCAAAATCATAGCACGAGAAACTCCCAGTTTTGTGCATGACAATTCTCGTCTAAGTACTAAAAAAATTAAAAACAAATATTTTCACCATATTTTTCAATTCAACTAATAAATTACATGATTTTAGAATATAATATATTTAAATGTAGTCTCCTATGAACAGGATATTATTATAAATTATACTGATCATTGTTTTATTGTTTTCCAGAAAAATTCTTGATGATACACCATCGATCGAGAATCCCGTTACAATCCACATGTCTGGCATCAACAGCACGCTTATGAGGCACCTTCTCGTTTTCCTGTATAGCGGACAGGCATATATAGAGGTTTGTATAGTTAACTTACGAATATAAAAGTTATTCATGAATTAATCATTCTTGATATAACAATTTTAAGAATAAGATATTAACAACATATGTTGTATTATTTCAGTCCGGAGAAATTGATGATATGCAAGAATTATTCGAACTTTTAGAAATTAAATCAGATGTATGGAAATCCACAAAAGAACGCCAACAAGCCGAGGAAAGGAACAGGTCTTGTGACAGATTAAAAGCAAAAACTCTCAAAACAGATATAAATAGTAACGAAAGTAGTAAACACGAGGCACCATCAGGATCGTCGCACTCAGAAAGTGAAAGAGTTACACCAGGAGCCGGTTACAGTAAAGATAAAGACCGAGGAGAATCAGATTCACTAAGTATAAAAAAAGAAAGCATGTCTACAAGCAGCAATGATGAAAGAGAGGATGAGGAACAGGAAGGTGTTAAACGAGATGAATGTGGACGAATAACATCACGTCGGCGTAGTTCTTCCAATCCTGTTAATTTATCAGTAGTGAGAAATTCAGACAACAACAGCAGTGAACACGATGACTCTCAAGACTTGGACGTCGAAACAGTTGCGGCAAAGGTAATTATTTAAATATATTCAGAAGTACTGTGAAATTATAGTTAAAAAGTTTGTTGCGTACTTTCAAATATGTAATTTAAAAGTATTAATAACTTGTGTAACACCCATATTCTTGCAAATAAATATTTTTTATTTCATATTAGTCCGCGGGGCAGCATCTCTTTTGTTAAATGATCATTACATTCTTAAAGCTTCGTGAGTCCCTTTTCGCGAGTCTACCAAACTTTCTCTTTACGAGTTTTATCAAAAAAGTTGTGTTTTTCAAATAAGCATGATCGATATAAGCCGAATACATGAGTTTTTCTTTCTTGATACGTACTTAAATTAATGAATTTACAAGATTTTAACTTTTTAATATAATAAATTAGAACGAATACTACAACCATTAAACTTGTCAACCAAAGTGAAAATGCCATATTTTAACATGTTTGTTTAAAACAGGAATCAAAACATACATAGTTCACTTTTGCTGCATTCATACTGCATAATTAATGTAATCAAGTGGTCATCATTTCAGATATATTCCCTGCTGCGAAGGTTCAGTTCGATAGATTAAAAATGACGTTATCACGAGATTATCTTTCACAGCTTCACTAGGTGGTAGAATTCCGCAACGTCTCGCCCGGGTATATGCTACCATTGCTTTACCTATTTCTGCCGCAATAGCGTCAATTCTTGTCATAGTCATGTTCCAGTGTGGAGTGTTAGGTAGCCGGTAGACTTATGCATGTGGCAGTACCATCCTGTCATACGGATAGCAAAGCACTATTAACATCTTTGGTGTCTGCAGGCGATGGTTTCTTTTTCCATTTAAATACAGACATCTTCTTATTTATTATCCAGATAATAATCTAAAGATATAAAAAAGCCTTCTAAAAAGTCTTAGAGAGAAAATCTGGTGACTCGTCAAAGGGAAGTCACTCACGAAGTTTCGATTATGCATAGATATTGACAAAAATAGTGCTATCCCGCGTATTATATTATATTAAAATATTAAATAAAGTTTTCTTCTAAGCCTCGCATTAGTTAGCAATATAAACAGTGGCAGATTTATCAACTTGGAGCTAGTAGGTTATTAAAATTTTACCACAAATTGGCCTCTATAATTCGATACGCTAGTACACAATGACATAGATCTCCACGTTTTGAGGTCCTAGAAACCTTTTCCGACTAATTCTACGATGACATCAGTATATATGTATGTAAGTATGTGTGTGTGTGTGCGTATGTGTCCATGTAAACCTCTCATAACTTTAATAATAATAATTACTGAAAATTGAAACATATTCGACTCAGGAGATTTTGAGAAACTTTGAAAAGTGTTTTTTTGACATAACTTAGAAATTTTTCAACTAACTGATTTTTACATTGTGCAATATTTTCTGCAACAATTCAATCTTGATTCGATATTGATTTTATAAAATCAACATCGAATCAAGTTTTCAAGAGTTACAGCTTTCAAATATTAAAATTATTTTGTTCTCAATTAAATTACTTCAGATTTTTAAAATAACTTGAAGACAAATAAACCGATTGATTTAAAATTCTAATTAGCTCTCTTCTTCTTAGTTCGGAATATATCAAGGACGAAAATTTTCGACATAAGTTATTTTTCGACATTACGTCGACAGTATTTAATCAATCGATTTATTAATTAAGACAACATTTTAGGACTAAACTAAGCTAAATTGCGTTAACTGCGTTTGAAAGATCTAAATTGATTACCGTATTCAGAATATTATACAACATTTCAAAAATTTAAATATTATCAATTTTGTTTTTTATTGTCCATTTTTAACAAGATATATTTTGATATATTTTTGAAATCTTTGCTTAGGTATATTTTTTACTGATTTGAGCTTAAAATACCTCAATTTAGTGGGAAGTTGCAGGGAAGGCCCACAGGGTCAACCGGTTTACAAATTTTTAAAATTACAATGGAATCATAACTTAACGATTTGTGCACTATCGCCTAATTACACTACTTTCAATTATGCCACTGAATATAATTTTGAATTGTTGCCACGTCATTGAAAAATTATTGTATATTTTCTCCTCATTTACAGACTATTGAAAGGAGAAGATCAACGTCTTCAAGTCAAGAAGATCCACCGCAAGAAACAGTATATAGAAGACAAATGTTGAACGACCGATTAGGGAGAGGTGGGGAAAGAACAAAAAGAAAATCACATTACTTAGAACCCCCTGAATTGGACTTGAGGACCGTTAAGTTAGAAGATTATGGACATCTGAAACCACCTGACAGCGAATTTATGGCCCTTGTACAGACATCCCCAGAAAATTATGTTGTCACCCCTCATAGGAAAAGAAGACCTGGCTTTCATAATTCACCGTCTCAAAATCCTCCATTTGTATCATTCCCACCAAGTTATTTAGAAGAGATGGCTCACCTGCGATATGCACAAGCACCAAGTGTAGCAGCTGGTGTTGCTCGACTGGGTGCGTTACATCAGCTTAGTGCATCTGCGCCTCCTTACTTGCCAGAAAGAAGCGCAACTCCGCCGGCGTCAGCACATGAGGATGCCCTTAAATATAGACCCCCAAGTGCTGGATCATGGGGACCGTGGCTATGTCAACCACAAATGGGTGGGGATGATACGCCATCCACAGAACATGAACAAGGATCTAGTAAACAAGCGCCAGTACGAGAATATAGGTGTGAATATTGTGGTAAACAGTTTGGTATGTCATGGAATCTCAAAACACATCTTCGAGTGCATACTGGAGAAAAACCCTTTGCATGTCGACTTTGTGTCGCTATGTTTAAACAAAAAGCACATTTACTCAAGCATTTATGCTCAGTACATCGGAATGTCATATCGTCTAGCGAAAATGATGGACGAACCAACACGCCTGGACGTTTTAACTGTTGTTTTTGCCAGTTAACATTCGAAGCGTTACCTGAGTTAATCAGACATCTTTCTGGACCGCACAATAGTCTTCTTCTCAGTAAAAACTTACACGAGTGACGTCTACGTTCCTGACGTAGATTGCTTAGTGCGTTTTATTGGACTTTGAAAGTTTTCTCGGTCTTAGTAGATTCGAGTTCAATTGTGATATGTGTTAAAATGTAGTTAAGTTAAGCGTTTAGATTAAGAGCACGATATCGCAGAGCGATTTTAAAACTAAGGCATTCGCAATAGTAAATTATTGCGAGTGTGAAAAAAGCAATGTTTTATTTAATCATTTTTGCCGAATGGGTCCAAATTTTTATAATTTGTTTAAAAATTATAATTGGGGACCAATACCTTCCGTTATAGTATTTATTTTAAAAAATGTATTTCATTAGCGTAAATAATATTTAAAAGCCACCGACACATTAATTCCTTAAGCATAGAAAATAGATGTGATTGTCAAAGAAAAGTTGCGAAGTATGTCCCTCAATATGGGAACGTCACGTAAGCTACCTCCTAATTTAAATCAGTGTTTATAAAAACTATCAGTGACGTAGTTTTCAGCGTTGGCTCTATACTTCATTTAAGTAAAGTATACTGCCAATGTTTCTAGTCAGAATTGGAATTTGCACAAATCAATGCGTTGTTCATTCACTATAGATACCGCCAATTATCAAAATTTGATTTTGTCAACACATTTAGCTGTTTAAAAATATGGAATAAATTAGAAAAATTTAAAGTTCTACATTCGTGATACTTTTTTGTGACATTTGTTTTAATAAATCTTTTCTGACTTTGATTTTTCGCAGCTTTTCATAGACTTTGTAAATCTCAATATTAGCTTGTATGTGTTACGTATCTTCTAAAGTAAATTAAATAACGCCTGAAATATCTTTCAAATTTCCGTTTGTGCCGATTATTTTCCAATGTGGATGAACACCAAAGATTTGTAGATTTGTTTTGGTGTATACAATAAGAGAAATTTTAGGGACCTGATATGATTTTGATTTGTAATACTTATTGTATATAGGTACCATATAAATAATCTCATTACTTAACAAAATATTGTGTATTTCGTAACGGTGATTTCCCTACAATCCTTCTATTTTTATTAACCTAGTTTTTTCCTTTCTTAGTATTATTAATTGACGTTGACGATGAGTAACGGCAATTAATTATCCAAGAAAATAATTTTATTAGAATATTTAAGCTTGTTTTAAAGTTTTGGAGCTGTCAGTAAAGCGAAGTAACATCGTGGCCAGTTATTTTTAAACTGTTATTTTAGTTAAATCTGTGTGATGGTATGTTTTGTACTCTTGCGTTTGTTATTATTGTTCTATTATGCTGTTGCTTTGGCAAAGTATAACAAATTTTCACTTAACTTGTGAACCAAAATGTATTGAAATAATTTATGTATCTTTGAAGTGATTCCGAATTTTGATAATTAATTCTATTTGTAAATTTATATTTACAAATTAATTCTAATATATTCTTAAATAAAAACATCATGTTTGTAATACTCATATTAGAATGCGAGTAAATGCGTCTTGATTTAAATTTAGCAACTACCCGTTATCTGAAGATAATTAATTATTATAAACAATTGCCATTCCAATTTTTTTGACCTAAATCTACATCATAATTAATAGTCAATATTACTAAAGGATAATAAAGAAACTTAAAATTCCATTATATATTCTTAGACGAAGTCTGTTTCTAATATATTAAAAATGTAGTTTAACGAAAACTAAAGTTACCAGAACATCGTTCAAAACTTAGATATTATAGACGAAGTCATCGAATCGCTTTAATGATTTTAATATGATCGTTACCTATCGATATACCTGATTTGTTCTATTTTTATTTTTTTATTAACGTACTTTTGTAATTGGGGAACAACTTAAATTTAAGTATTGTGATTTTGAGAGTTAGATTAAGTTTATGTGATAAATCTGTTTTGTTGTAACACGGTATATGAAAACGCTGTCTTCCATTGCGTTTTCCATAACTTTGTTTAATATATTGTACATAGTTAGTGTTAAGTACTTCATGACAAATTTACTAAACTTGTTTTACCTTTTGATACGTAAAATATAAAACTGAACAAACTGTATAACTATTCATAATTAAAGAAAGTGACATTACTGTTCTTACGAACAATCAATTACTCTTATTATGTCGAAAATTCGCGTCTTTAGATTGATATTTAAATTTCAGGTAAAATTTGTATTTTTACCAAAAATAAAATTATCACTAAAATGGACACCAATAGATACAAACAATCGATTCTTTTTACTTTATCTTGTCAGAGAAACAAACTCAACCGATCACTTGTTCGAATGAATAATTGACCAAATACTATGTAAAATTGCAAATTGTCACTCGATATATTTTTCGGTGAAACGTTCTTTGGAAAAAGTATTTACGATAAAGTGTTTTATGCAAAGCTCTGCAGCCATCTTCGAAATTAATGAGCGCTGATTCAAAATATAAGTTGACATGTAAATGATATTTTAGCAGTGCCTATGTATTTCTACCAATCTATATTTGCTTATTTTCATTTAAGAAAAAATAGAAAAGAAATTTATAACAGTAAAATATACAGTACAGTAAATCTTTAATGTAGTGCTAAAGATTGTTAACGATCCTTGTCAAAATTTTCAATATAACAACTATTTCATAATGGGCAAAGAATCGTAAACTTCATTATTTCATATCTTCCCCGTTGTTATGGTTTATTCTGTAGCTTTGTCTACGATACATAAGTACAAAGATGTTCGAAAAATGTAAAATATAAATAAGCCAAAGTAGTAAAACTTGTATCATAAATCTAAACATATATATCTATGTGAACTAATTCATAATGGTCAAAAAATAGTAGACTTCATCTTCCATACCGTTATGATTTAAGCTGTGAAGGTCTACGATACATTAGTACAAAGATTTTCAAAAAATGTAAAATAAAAACAAGCCAAAATTGTATCGTAGATACAAACATATTAATATCCATTTATCTAACCCAATATGTATATATGTATATAGTTAAGTATAGAACCCAAACAATACCTTATATACTTACTAAATGCTTTACCTTAATAATAAATGTAAAAATGTCTGTATTTCATTCCACAAACTTATAATCTAACACACGTTATAAGTATACCCATATAACATATATTTTTTGTCATTTAACGACAGTGAAACTATAACGACCAACTTGCAATATCCTTTTAATCTCAGAAATCATGAATCAGATCTTCACCAAACTTTTTTGAGATATACCTTACAAAACTCTTTTCCTAATAAAAATCCCCCAAAATCTGTTCATTATTGGAGGAGATTTCGTGTAACAATAAATACTCGAGAAAAATGGAGAACCTCTTTCTTTTTTAAAGGCATTTAAATACACGAAAGTGTAAATATATACAATTGGCAAAATATTTTTAAAGAAATTAAACTATCTGGCGTCTAGGTTCTAAATTTTTTAAGAAAAAAATTCGTTTATTTTTAAAAAAATGTAAATACAGCTAAAAATATGTTACTATTTTATGTTTAATCTGTCCCACGTTATTAATAAATATAGCCTTAAAATGTCATGATCTGTGATCTTAAAAGATTGAAAAATAATAACCATGGACCTAAAACATGGACTCGAATATAATTCCGAAGTTATTTCTATAAAAATCTCTGTATTAAACACACACCTACAATAAATAGCTGTATTATACAATATGCAAATTTCCTGTTTACATGAACAGAAAACAGTTTCGTAATTAAGTTACATTGTAAATATTTAGATGTAAGTAACAATGAATAAAACTTAACTAAATCTTGTTGAACTTGAATATTGATTTTTCTCTGTTAATTGTAAATTAAAAAAATACTTTGTAAGTTTTCGTATAGTGTACAATTTTTGTAGATATTGTTTAGAATATTAACATTCTGTAAAAATGTGTTCTTACTATAGTAAATTAAATAACGAGAATATTTTAGTTACTCAAGACGATATTTATTTTTAGTTCCTATGTTTTTTAATAGCAGGCTAGCAAACAAGCAGATGAGTCCTGTGTTGAAAAGAGATAAGAACTGCTTATAGACACCAAAGATGTTAAAACCTTCCATGTTGTGGTGATATAATGTCACAAGCATTAATTTATCAGCAAATTTAAGCTCCAAAGGAATTGATAATAGACACCAAAGATATTAAAACCTTCCATCTAGTGGTGATATAATGACACAAGCATTAATTTACCAGCAAATTTACCCTCCAAAGGTATACGGCCAGTAGTGGAACCCGAAAGCCTGGGGGCTCTAGCCTCCTGATTTTTGATGATTACTTTGATAAAGACTACTCCCGAAAATTTCACTGAATCAAGCTCCAACCCCCCAAACAAAAATTCTGAATCCACCAATGCTTATACGGCCGTGACAAGCACTGATGCTATTCCAGCTAGAAAAGGTGAGGCGGTCGTACCAAATCATGGTGAGACAATGTAGAAGTCTACCAGTTATGCTGATTTTGGAATAGATTGATATATATTGGCTCGGTTGGTTCTTTGGGAAAATATAGGTATATCATGTATGTATTGTGGATGGATGGATAACAATGATATTGTAATAAGCCACATGCTATTGTTATTCCAACGAGTGATTCCTGATTCCGTACATATCAATATTAGTTTAACAAACCCACCATTTAGTAGTCAAACTTGGTAGTGACACGATTAGTCTCGTTTCTTACGATCCGACGTGTTAGATTGACAAATTATCTATTTTCCATAGGAGAGATTATGTAAACGGAGGTTCAACTAATTAATTTTATCCATTTAAGCAATCTGTACAAGTTTGTAGAGAGATCTCTGATTATAAAGCTTCCGAAAACCCATATGTTTTTACTAATCTTCTTATATACCTACAACCTGTCACAGGATTAAATGTACAAGCGGAAAGCTTTAGAAAGCTTTAGAAACAGTAACTGAATCCATTGCAACCATTTTTAACAAATGCTAATTTTTTTTTTAAATAAATAATTATAAAGAAAAATAAAAGCCACCTTTAATTAGAGTAAAACATGAAGAAAAATAAACTTAATTCAAGGTTATAGGGCTTAACATATTTAATTTTTATTTCATTAAAAATAGAACAAAGAAAACCATAGTTTTTCGGACTACGTACAGTTGATTTCATAAAAAAAACTATATTTAAAATCATGAAAAAAAATTCACTGCTGAATTTATGATTATAATTAAAAACACTCATTGATGTTTTCATGGTGTACATTCTTTTCTGTGACACGTTGTATAAAAATCAATTGCTGTTCGTTTATCTCGCTAAAACACGAGAACGCCTGGACCGATTTGGCTAATTTTGGTTTTAAAATGTTCGTGGAAGTCCAGGGAAGATTTAAAAGGTGAGAGAATATGGAAAAATCCTAATGGTAGAACAAAGTTTGCCAGGTCAGTTAGTGTTTAATAAATATCACGACAAGCGATCATGGTTACTGACATTTCTGCCACAATAGCGTCAGTGTTTGTTGCTGTCTTGTTCAGTTTTGAAGCGTGAGGTATCTGGTAAACTTAAAATGTAGCACTACATTCCCGCCACACGGAAGCTACGCACTATAAACATCTTTGGTGTCTATAGGTCATCCTGATACTCAAATTATGAAAATCAAGTCGGATTGATATTTTTTTTTATATCATAAAATAGCAAACAAGCAGGTGGCTCTCCTGATGGAAAGAGACAACTGTCACCTATATACACCAAAGATGTTAATGACAGATAGCAACGCAGCTATCTTTGCGAGGGGATCGTCATGCCACATTCATAAGTCCACCGGCAACATTACCCTCCAAACCGGAACACGACAATGACAAGCATTGACGCTTTTGCGGCAGGAATAGGTAAGGCGTTGGTACCAAATACCCAGGCGTTGCAAAACTCTACCACCTAGTAGTCACTATAGTAGTGACACGTATAGCCAATCGATCGCCTCTAACGACCTGCCTGGCAGAACGGCTGTTGGTCTATTCTTCAAAGGATTTCGGAGAACACGGGGAACTCGATTTTGCAACAAGTCTAATTCACGAGAATTTAGAATCTGGTGCAAAGTTATTAAATGTAAAAAAACAAAATTGTTTTAAGCTAAGTTTATCATTTTCAGTCTCAAACGTCATCATCGATTTTACTAGGTGGTATAGCTCTGCATTGTCTCGTCCAGGTCTAGTACCACCGCCTTACCTATTCCTGCCTCAATAGAATCAGTGCTTGTCGCAACTACTAACTAGATGGTAGTGTTCTGCAGCGTCTCGACCGGGTTCTGTTTCTAATGCTGCCGCAACAACGTCGTTGCTGGGCTGTCGTGTTCTGGTTTGGAGGGTAAGGTAGCCGGTAAACTTATGCAAGTGGTATTAACATCCCGCCAAATGGATAGCAACGAACCATTAACATCTTTGGTGTCTTTAGGCGATGGTTGTCTCTTTCCATCTGCGGAGCCATTTGCTTGTTTGATATTTTATAATAATGAAAAAACGCACTATTAATATCTTTGGTATTTAATTGCGACGATTATCTGTTTCCATCCGGAGAACCATCTGTTTTGTGCTATCCTATGAAATAAAATAAAAAATACAATGTTCAATCAAATGCGATGATTTTGGTTGTACCTAGCTCTTTGAACATGAAAGATTTAATAATTAAACTAATTACTAACTAGAAATGCTAATAAACCATGTTATAGTTAGTGATGCTCCGGATATCCGTATCCGTTTCTTTTGTCACGGATCTTTCACCTTATTAATTTTGATTTGATAGGATAAAAAGCTATATACCTATAGGTGATTAGGAAGAGTTAAAAACTATTACATTCAACTAGAAAAAGAAAAATCAAATTAAAGTAGCAAACTGCTTAGTAGACATTATTTTCACTTTTGTACCATAACCATACACAAATGTTATCAACACAGCCCAGTGTCACACTAAGAAAGCTTGTATGAAAACTATATCGACGACATAATAATCTACTCGCGGGCGAAGCTGCTCGGGTCAGTTAAGAATAAGAATTTTACCACACACATTTAACACATTTACAAACAACAAGTGAACAAATAAGACAAAAAACAGAACAAGAAAAACAGACACAAGAAATACAGCAAACCAACCAAAAACACAATTAAAAGACATGATATTAACAACATACAACATATTTACATGCATTAAAAAAGAAAAAAAAATGAAATCTAATAATGTTTATGTATAGCAGCAGGATGGTAAAATGGTAAGCCGCTCAGCGAACACATAGGGTGACAAGTTGAAGATATAGTTAGTGATATTATAGTCAAACACGAATTGACTCGTCAAATATTGGCGCTTAAATGTTCTAACTGATTATATCATGAATTTTTCACGAAACGGTCAAATATGAGTTAAGTGCGGTAGCCATTTTGATCATCATTTTTATATCATAGGATAGAAAACAAGCAGATGTCTCTCCTAATAGAAGGTGATAACCATCGGCCATTGCCAATAGAGTAAAAACAAAAGTGGGTATTACTTTAGTTTTCTTCAGCGTGGCTTCAACTATATCGTTTCAAGGTCTCGCGCGCCAAATATTTGGATCCGTATCCGCGGATATACATTTTTAATAATCCGGCACATCACTAGTTATAATCACCATACGTTGATCGTTGTCTGTTATGTTGTTGTTTCATATGTTGTTTGTGTCATAACATAATATGTTTCATAACCATACTTATTGAAGCATTACGATTATACATCCAAGTATTACTGATATGGAACAGTACTACATTGTCTAGCGTAAGAGGAGTGTGGGTAGGTAAATTTTAAACGTCATTTGGTTTTCTTGATGCAAATACATACTTACTTTTACTCAGGTGGGTAGCCCAAAATACTATATGGTGTTTCAAACAGTGAAAGAATTTTTAAAACCCGTCTAATAGTGTTTGTGCTTCCTTAATATAATCAAAAATACAAATCTCTATATAAAGTATTGTAGGAGTGATTTCGTGAAACACGACGGTAATGTGTAACAGGAAGCCAGTGAAGCGCGCGTTATTTGAATTAACCAATGAGCACGCAAGGTGGTAGAGTGGCCATCAAATTGTACCAGATTAATCACTTAGAATTTAGATGTTTGTTGATGTGATTTGTGTTTCACTAGCTGCCCGCCCAAGCTTTGCACGGGTGTATACTAATATTATAAAGAGGAAAGATTTGATTGTTTGTTTGTTTGAATTGAATAGGCTCCGAAACTACTGAATCGATTTTGAAAATTTTTTCACCTTTGGAAAGCTACATTATCTAAGAAAGACATAGGCTACCTTTTTACCCGACTGAGCAAAGAGAAATACTGGTTTTGGGCCACGCGAACGAAGTCGCGGGGAACTGGTCGCGGGGAAATCAATCGATCGGTTTCGCTTTTTAAAAGCATCTTCAGAACGTAATATTTTTTATAAGTCAAAATTTTCTATTTACAGCACGGCCATGTAGAAAAAAAAATTAGTAGTTATTTGTTTCAGTCAATATGTTGAAGCCCTCTTCCACTATCTTTTTATATAAAAACATTTTAAAAACAGAACGATTTTAAAACATTTTCTTTCGCACAAACCTTCTCCCGGCAACAACGAACACAACAAAAAAAGAATTATCCAATTTAGTGCATTCGAAAGTTATGCGCTTTTCAGGGATTAATTTTTATTTATATAAATTTAAAATATACATAGGAATACATTTTATATGCCTCAACTCTAGTACTAAGTGACGTTACTATTACAACATATTTATTTTGTGGTAGTACTCTACTCACGTCTTATCAAAATCCAGAATTTTATTGTAATAAAAATGTCTCTATTATATTCATAGTACCTAAACGACATTTTCTGAAAAAAAAAACATAGCTAGATCGATTTATCGCCCCCGAAACCCCCTAAATACAAAATTTCAATATATATATAAGAATTGCTCGTTTAAAGGTATTAGATATCACACTTATAGAATTATATAAATACAAGTAGGTATGTCAAGAAAACACACTCGTTTTAATGCATTTAATATTTTTAAAAGACAATTATTTTATACTAGTTACTCGCTACTTCGTTTGCATGGCCAAAAACATTATTTCCCGTTACTCCATCGGATAAAAGTCTGTCACTCAGTGAAAATGTAGCTTTTTAATGGTGAAAGAATTTTTGAAATCGGTCCAGTTGTTTTTGTGCGAAAACATTACAAACATACATACAAAAACACAAATCTTACCTCTTTATAATATTAGTTTATAGTTAATGCAAAAAAACTGGTTGAAAGAAAAATTCTGAGTCTGTCCGGATGTCTATACAGACATCAGAGCACAGATCTGGCACGTTTTTTTTATTTAATAATTTCAAGCCGAAATATATTTATGCTGCATGCATGCCAAGTTTCTTGCTTTCTTCCGAATGACAGTGATGCTGATTGATGATGAAAGATTCGATCCTATTTTTTACTTTAGTAAACTACTTTATATACGTCGCATTTCCGGGAAAATTTATTTTCTTTATTTTGACCCAAGCAGACTGTATGTTTGCTTATACCTTTTAAACTACGCGACGGATTTTAATGCAGTTTGCATCAACAGACAGAGTTATTCAAGAGGAAGGTTTATATGTATAATAATATAAATACAATATTACAATCCGTGCGAAGTTGGGGCGAGTCGCTAGTATTCTATAAAAATATTATCTTTCTGCACTTCTTTACTACGTAACTTTAAATTTCATGATTCTCCGTTCGCGTAATTGTCATAAAAAGAGGTACTAATTAGCGTTGCCAGGTGTCCCAATTTACGCGGGACGTCCCGATTTTGAGGAGGCTAGTGTCCTAGTACACTAGTATTTTAAGTATTATTAACCATTTTTAAAAATACGCAATTAAAAAAAATGTGAGCCGTCACGGGACGCCTGGCGGATGTGAAACATCGTATTCGATCAAATTATATGCATAAAAGACAAGATTACGACAGGAACTAAGTACCTATAGCTTAATTTAAAAAAAAATATGATGACTTTTTTACAGAGAATGATGACTATTTATTTAGTAAACAATTATTTTCATTTATTACCAAAATTCAATATTACTTTCGCCACACCGTATTACAGTATATAATATTTAAGCGTACAAAGGGAGTTAGGGACAGAAAAAGCGACTTTGTTTTATACTATGTAATGATGATGATATGGCAAAACAACGTTTGCCGGGTCAGCTTGTATTGTATAGATATAGGTGCTTAAATAAAACGCCGCTTACAATATAAGCCATGATATAAAACAACAAAACAAACATCAGCAGCTACTAGCAAATTGTCGCAATATAAGGTCCTGGTACGGGCTAGTTACATCGACGGATAAAAATAGATAGAAGTAAAAAGGCTCAGGACGAGAACCGGTAACAACGCAGACGGCTCATATTTTTTACAGCGAGTACCATCGCTGATGGGAACATTCCGAAAGTGTGTTGTCTATCTGCTTATATACAAACGTTTTAGGGTTCCGTAATATATGATGAATATATCATCATATATTACGGAATCATAATTTTTTTTTTATAGATAGCAAACAAGCAGATGGCTCTCGATCTCGATCTAGCCGGTAATCGATCCCGGGACCGTCTGGTCAACTCCAACTCCGGAACACTGGACCACTACAACAATTATTTAAAGTATTATTTGACCGCCCCGTTGGTCGAGTGGTTAGCGAACCTGACTGCGCATCAACGGGGCCCGGGCTCGATTCCCGGCAGGGACAAACATTTGTGTGATGAGCATAGATGTTTGTATTTCTGGGTTTGGGTG
>DWBA01000023.1:0-21216 GCA_018236825.1 Apodemia zela | reverse complement strand
CTTAGCATATTCTAACTTTGTGAGAGTCTGGTGCCTGAAGAAGGTGTTTCAGAAAACCTGTGACACAGGTCACCAGCTATAGATATCATTCAAGCTCGTGCCACTTCGCCTAAGTGCCTAACCTCACTACACTCGGCCCCAAAATTCCATGAATGATACATTTTACGTCCTTGGTGCATAATGTACTATTCGAGTGCACCGAGCGCTGCGTTGCGTTCAATACATTGAGACATGAGTCTAAACACTCACCCCCTATACTTGAGATAGCCGGCCAGCTCGGGCACGTGCGTGATGTCGTGCCGGGCGGGCGGGCCGCCCTCCAGCTGCACCTGCAGCTCGCTGAGCGCGGCGTCGATCTCGTCCTCGGGCGCCGCGCCCGCCGCGCCCTGACCCCCATCAGACGCCTCCGCGCTACCGCCAGCCAGAGTCTGCAGCTCGATTTGAAGCTAAAACAATAATTAGAATAAATATAATTAACAAAGAAACATGGGCGTAGCTTATAAATTTGTTAAGGGTTGTTGGTTCGGGCTCCTTTGAAGTTTAGACCGACTGCCGTTCTCCCACGCAGGTCGTAAAAGGCGACCGATTTGCTATTGGTGTCATTATCATCTTGACTACTAGGTGGTAGAGTTCCGCAACGACTCGCCCGGGTATTTCCATTCAGTTCCGTTTTGGAGAGTAAGCCGAGAACATACGAACGTAAGAACATAGCAAATAAATACTTATTTACGAAAGAGTAGCTTCAACTTTTTACCCCGCGTTGCTTCGGGCTCCTTTGAAGAATAGACTGCTGTTCTCCCAGGCAGGTCGTAAAAGGCGACCGATACGTGTCACTACCATCGTAACTATGTGGTAGAGTTCCGCAACGAGTCGCTCGGGTATTTGGTGCCACCGCCTTACTTATTCCTGCGAAAATAGCGTCAATGCTTGTCATTGTCGTGTTCCGGTTTAGATGGTAAAGTTGCCGGTATACTTATGCATGTGGCACTGCCATCCCGCTACACGGATAGCAAGGCACCATTAACGTCTTTGGTGTCTATAGGCAATGGTTTCTCTTTCTCTCAGTAGAACCATCTACTTGTTTGCTATCTTATGATATAAAAAATACGCTTTGCAATCAAATTATTATCGTATATTTAACTCACTTGTAACGCTGCAAACAAAAGCATTTCCTCCTCAGTGCAGTGTACTTCTTGGTTGAGAATCTGCCAGCGAGCTTGCTGGTACAGTTGGTTAAGCCTCGACGCGTCTTGAGCTCGTGGGGTCAAATCGAAGAAGGAGTAGAACTTGAAACGGAGCTGGAGGGTGTCCCACTCACGGACGTACTGCTCCATAACAGAGAGCGATGAGTCAAGCCAACTGAAATAAAATAAAATACAAATTTAAATTTTTGTGCGAATAATTGTAGGCTATTGGTTATTATCCCATCAATGATTATTATTATTGATTTATATTATAAACTAGCGACCCGCCCCGGCTTCGCACGGGTACAATATATACATATAAACCTTCCTCTTGAATCACTCTATTTATAAAAAAAAACGCATCAAAATCCGTTGCGTAGTTTTAAAGATTTAAGCGTATAAAGGGAATTAGGGACAAAAAAGCGACTTTGTTTTATACTATGTAATGATACAATTTTTCAAGTTAGCAAAATTCGTGTATTCATTGGAAATTTCGAAAACCGCAGCACTTGTTTTTGGGATCGAGCCTTAGAATATATTAAAAAATCTTTTTCAAAATATTCTTCATTGATTAAATCCCAGGTTTTTCCTCGTTCAATGTTATTTAAGATACAGGTACTAAACCTGACTTAGTGTAAATCGTGTAGGTAGTGTCAATGATCTCTGTGTCTCTCGGTACAGTTTCAATGAAAATTTTGAAATATCCTTTAATAAATAAAATAATTGCATCATTTTCTTTGTTGACAAGAAATTTATGCAAAATATACAGCTTGACTTGTAGAAGATTGTACATACTGAAAGAGGGTAACTATATTCAGTACTAACCTACTCAATTCTGATGCCGAATATTATGTTAAAAGAAATAGTTACTTAAATTTCATCTAATTATCAAATGTTTATGTACGGACACCCACGCATTGACACCGAAGTTCATTGTTTACAATAATTGATTTGTAGAACTCGTAACTAGACTCATTAGCATTCGGACGGTGACCATACTTTTTGAATAATACTACACTAATGTCGTTTAAAATTTACTATGAATTTAAACAATATTATCTTTTTATTGATTACATATCAACCAGTCCGCCCGAGTAGCGTGTTGAGCAAATGTAGGGAGTTCTTGATCTTTGAGGAGATCTAGATTAATTCCTCAAAGATCTTGAGAAACTTTTTTGATTTTTTTTATACTATAAGATAGCAAACAAGCAGATGGGTCTCCTGATGGAAAGAGTCAACCATCGCTGATAGACACCAAAGATGTTAATGGTGCGTTGCTATCTTGTGGCGAGGTCTTACTGCCACATGCATAAGTTTACCGGCTACCTCACGCCACCAAACCGGAACACGACAGTGACAAGTACTGACGCTATTGCGGCAAGAACAGGTAAGGCGGTGGTACCAGACGCGGGCGAGACATAATGCTGAGCTCTACCACCTAGTAGCCACAAAACTAACGTGTCCTTCAATATGTACAGTCTTTTACCAGTTAACCTGTATAAAAAATAACGAAATTAGAAATAATTGTAACAGTACAATTTTTTTATTTTTCGTTGTTTTAAAGGTTATTGTCCACTACAGGGTTTGAGATGACCGTGCTCTTTTTTAAAAACCATTTTTAAAATCACATGATCAAATGCATAGTTTACAATTCTATATAAAGGACATACAGACAAACATTCATTTTTATATATCAATATAAATTTATAGCGCCGCTTTGTGCCGAAATAATAAATTAGATGCATAAAACAAGCGTTTTAAGTAAGTACCTACGAAAACCATGACAAACTAACGTCATGCCAAAACCAATATTGCAGTTGCGAGATTTACTCAAATACAGTGATATATGTAAAAACGTCATTGCTCAAATATCTACGCGACTGTAGAGTATTGACTGGACTCTACCGTCAAGCCGGCCTGGATATGAAAAATTATTTATACTTGTAAAGTTAGGTACAAATCAATTCAGATCATATTATTTTAACATTCTGTAAATTGGGGTGTAACCTTACTTCATAGTAAAAACTAAGCTGATTCGTAGCTGATTTATATATTTATTTATAATTTTCTATCTATATATTTATCTATAATTTTCTATATATCTATATGTTCATACGTGAAGGGAAAACTTTGTACCCCTTTTTAAGACAATTACGCGAACGGTGAAGTATGAAATTTGGCACAGTTAAAGTGCCAAATTTCATACTGCAGGAACCTAATGTTTGTAAATAAAATTCGTTAGAAATACATTAAATTAATAAAAATGAACATAGCACACACTAAGTTCTTACGACATACATGATAATATACACACAAGTATACCAAAGAGTATGCAATAACTATAACATTTTAATATAATATACAGATTACCTATTATATTTATGGCTATTCTGTTGTCAAACTTAGAAGAGATTGTATTGTATAATCTATGGTCAAACAGAGTCATAGAATCAGTATTGAATTTCGAGCAGAGGGGGATTGCTTACTTAATTGAAAATGGTATGACTTTCTGCGTAAACTGGATGTTCGATTTTGTAAGACCTCTTTAGCGGAAAAAAGATACGCCTACGTTTCGAAAGCGTCAAGGTTAACCAGATTCCAATCGGAGCAGCCATGTCCTCCATACGGACATGGATTTAATGTGCATTATCTTTAGATACACACGTTCCCACGACAATATCGGAGGACTAAGGATGTTGGTGGCAATAAAGTTATAGTATGTGGTGGAGATGTGGACGAGGTAAAAACTTTTAGATGAAACTAACTCGTAAGAACATTCGCATCTCATATATATATATATATATATATATATATATAAAAATTACATACAAAATTCAGTACTTCTTTGTTTGTTCGTTTTTTATGCGCTACCATTAATGTCGTTTTTCCTATTTCGAGCGCAGACTAAAAATCTCCTTATAAGATGTAGGCTTATCATGCTCTATTTACGCCTTGCCTAGTACGGAGGGGATTGAAGCTCAATTCACAACTATGGAGTGGCTGGTAAGACCGGCGGCCTTAAGGACATTGTTGAAGCATTCGTTTGCGGACATCCGTTTCAACACTACGATTTACGAAGCTAGGACAATGAGCCTCTTTCACGCCTAGGTTCTCTAATTACTTTACACATTCCATTATCCACTTTTATGTTCCACTTACAACCGTTACATAAATTTTCTTTTATAGAAAACGAAACTGGAAATATTTAAAATAAGCCTGTTGTTGGAGTTAAGAGTTGGATTTAGATTATAACACTAATTTATCTAACTCCAAAGTAAGTATACATGTAATAAAAATAATCCTCATCGAGAATTCAACCTGGAGTCCTGTCAATGCCGTAATCAGGATAGTTAATCACTCGATCACCGATATGTTTTTTAATTCAGCTATAATCAATCATATAAAATCAAATATAATTTAATTTCAGATAATATAACACTTGTACTGTTTCACACTAAGATTCGCTTACACAAGCATCTTTAGGGTATTTACATGTTAACTCAGTTAAATACCCCAAAGATGCTTGTCTAAGCAAAACCGGTTGGAAATAAAACAGTACTATATTAGTGTTAAACAGTACAAGTGTTATTAATCCATAAATATTATGTTAAAATGGAGTTTCATCAAATGCCGACGATCAAAAGTGTAGAATATAATTTAATTTGCCTGCCAAATTTCGCGACGCGCAGATCTGCAATAGGTACTCGAGTTATCATCAAACAAATATATTTATAGGTAGGTACATACCTATACACAAACGCCAGGTTGTTGTAGTAGACTCGAAGAACTTCGCTCGCTCTATGTGTTTTGTGCGTTGGCCTTTGCCCGCTTGTTCAATTATTTATTTTATAAGTCACTCATCCTGAGTACCGTTTAGTTATTTTTGCAATGTGCTATTCTCTGGTAACACGTATGCAGAGCGCCGTTTCTCCATCCAATTGCATCTTTTTTTAAAAACATTCATATAATATTGTTGCAGCAATAAAAGTCGTGGTCTGATCTAACAACTTACTATATTTGTTGATGTTTCATTATCTTATCATCTCCTTCCACAAAATTTTTTTTGAAAGCACTAGCTAATCGATTTCAGTTCTGAAAAAATTAAAAAAATGTCACGATTGCGAGTGCGATACTTCGTACTTCGTAGCCTTTCCACTTTATGTATATTTAAATGAGATTACGCGTTTAATCGTGAGGGTAACAAATAAATGATGTTTAAAAAAGTTGACAGTTTGATAATTTATTGACGATGTACCGAAGGTAGCTTGATTTTTTTTTTAATAATTATGTTGACACAGGTATGTGTTACATGCGCTGAAGAATTACGGGGCCTTTTGAGAAGGGAGAATTTTATGTGCTAATTTAATAATTCGTAAAATGGCAAAGTACAATGAAATTTTTACATATCACTGCAAAAGTAGAAATAAATCAATTAATCTATATTAATATTATAAATGCGAAAGTTTGGATTTTTGGATGGATGGATGGATCTTTGTTACTCAATCACGCCAAAACCACTGAACGGATTTGGATGAAATTTGGCACACAGGTAGATAATAACCTGGAATAGCACATAGGCTACTTTTTATCCCGAAAAAATGAGTCGTTCCCGCTGGATTCACTAAAAACTTTTATAGTGCAGCGGGCTGCACGCAGCGGCTAGTAATTTATATGGAAAAACAACGTTTGCCGGGCCAGCTGATGAAATTGAAAAAATATTTATTTGCAAGAATATGGGTGTTATAAGTTTTTAAAAATTAATTGAAAGTTACCAACATACTCGCATTCTACCATAAACTAGTTTAATTATATAATTTTAAAAAAACATGATTCATTCCTTCCTTTAATTCCGTGTTGAATTTTCAAATCAAGCAATAAATGACCGAGTTCTGATAGAACAAACATGAAAATACAACTGGATTTAGAACCTTCTCATTTTTGGGAAGTTGTTGGAAAATATCACATATTATACAGTATCCAATTAATAAATACGTAATATGTGGTGTGTCTTCCATATCTCCATCTCCAAATGTATTCTGGTAACCGCCAACCTCAATGTCAGGAGTTTATTGCATTCACGATGCGTGCGCGTCGATAATGACAACATTTCTACTCGATGCGGTAGCGGGCGATCAGCGCTGCCGATCGCAATGAATGACGATCTGCGGGGGCAGGGGGCTTAGTGTTTTAGGGCTACCAACCGAAATATCCTATCAAGGCGATAGATAATAGTCTAAGATGACCGTACATTTTGGGACAATTAATTGATCATATAAAAGATTTAGGGGTAGAGCGGGATAGACTGAGTTTATTGTTTTCATACAAGCAGGTGGGAAGGATAATTATTACGTAAGATCGCAAAAAGCCACAAACTTAAATTTATTATTTGAAAACTTGCGGAAAACCGCACGAGTGCCGAGGTATGCTCGGATGCGTATAAATGAAAAGTAAAACCAGTCTCTTGTTAAGCGCATTCCAAAAATTTACTTTAGAAAAAAACATTAAAAAAAGCGAAACACAATTGGTGCTTTTTTTTTTAGATCCTACCGTAATACATATTAAACTGGGGGGAGGGGCTGGCCTATTCTTATTGTTTCTTATACAGAGAGGGAGAGGGTCGAAACCTAGCAAAATTTGTCTTGCATAATAAATAAAAGACGCCATTAGTATGGTGGACTTACACACGACATTGGTTAAATAAGTCGTAAATAACGTTAAAAAATAATCGACGATAAAAAGTACGAGTATCCAATTGATGATTGTAACCCATATCGTAAAGATTGAACAAAATAGCCTAGGATGAGCCAGGGTCTAAATAATTACTAATTACTAAAGCACTCTAATACGGCTACCGCCTGTTAAAGAACGCATCTTCAGGGCTTGCAAAAAACAAATTCAAAACTTTTTATAATATCTTCTTTATTACCAAATGCCAAAAAAAATATTACCAAAATCAAAACACAATTGAATTTTAAGTGTTCGTGGGAATTTTTCTATTATATAGAATTTTCCTAATATTTCCAGTAATGTAAGTATTATGTTTTTAGTATAAAACATTAAAACCTTTTTAAATAGCTATATTTTTTTATTCGACAGTAATCACAATCACAAATGACATTTTTAGTGTAACTGCTCATAGAATAAGTAAATAACGTATGCTTTTTTCGAAAAATGTCCAAGAACTGGTTCTAATCTTCAGAATCGCAAATTTTTCAAACAGATTACAACACCAAATTTGATTTCACAATGATATTGGGCATGGATTACTATGTCGTAGAGTTTTGTAACGTCTTACCCGGATTTTGATACACCATCTTACCTATACCTGCCGCAAGTGCTTGTCGCTCTCATGTTCCGCTTTGGAGGATAAGAAGCCTGCAAACTTATACATACGAATAGCAACGAACCATTGATCTTTGGTGTCTTTAGGCGACGGTTGTCTATTTCCATTAGGAGAACCATCAGCTAGTATGTTGTCCAATGATATACAAATTGAGTAAAAAAAACAGACACAGACACATTTCTCAATTACAATATTAATAGGATTACAGATAAGATGTCCGACCGAAAGAGTTGCTAGCCCTAAGATGAGCGTGTGTTGGTGTGGCCACCCGCGCGCGCGGCGCGGTGTCCGTGTGGTCCGGTCCCCCCGCGCCCCACCAAGCCCTCTATGCAAATTAGCCCCCGTAGACAACAGATGGATGGCGGAATAAACAAACCATGTCCTTACCAGCTGGCAGCGGCAAACACAAACTGACGCCATTTTTAACTAGGACTCAAGTTACAACTGAGTTACACTACCTACGGATAATTAGGTTATTATCGATACTATGAATCAGCGAGCAATTGTACCCTTTCTTATGTTTCAAAATTCCCAGAACAGCACTAATCTGTATCTCCATATACTAATAAAAATGAAGCGAAAACTTTGTACCCCTTTTGCGAAAAATGTGCGGACTTAGGAGTATAAAATTTCAAATTTGGCACAGTTAAAGTTTATATGGAGTAGTGCAGAAAGTTAATATTTTTAAATAATATACATTAGAAATAAATTAAATTAATAAAAAAAACATTACTCACACCACAATACTTTTGACACACATGTGTGTATATACCATTTCACTTATGGTTAAAGTCTGTTGTCAAATTAAAAAGAGATCTTAGACAATAAAAATCAATTGCCAGTTACCACAAATATTTTTCAGCGCTGATGCGTTCAAAGGGGTTACATCTATTTAGCATTTTTTTTAAATATTTGTATAATTGTCAGGACATGTTTAGTATGAAAAAATGTTTATTATAACCGTGCGAAGCCGAACCGAGTACCTACCTATCTAGTTTCATTTAACTTTAAATAAAAAGTTTTTGTACATTTTATCAGGAAGACCTTCTATCAAGTTAAGGTACGAGTAGCTTCTGGCATACACAAAAAACTGCAGGTAGAAAACTAACTTTCTACTTGTTACTTTATAGCAGTATACAATAGACTTAGCTAAATACGATAACTTTATGCGCAGTTGGCATTTTCTGACAATAAATAAAGGCTTACGTTGTAAGCATATAACTTGGAAAGTTACTGGTACAATAACGAAAATAAGTAGAATTAAAATTTATCAATTCTACGTACTAATATATATATATTAAAGGCACGGCTTAACATAGTTTATAAAAGTTTTTGACTTTGGTTTTTTAAGTTGGCCTAACTTATCTTTGTTGCAAAAAAAGTTTAGTTTCCATACGGGAATCATTTATGTATGTGTATTTAACACGCTCGTATATATACATACATACAAGTATGTATAGTTTATGATTTCGTTTTTAATATCTTATTTTAATCTTTCACGTTATTTTTGATCGAAGTCTATTACTTCCGCAGAAAAAAATATTTTTTATTCATTGAGAAAGGTTAAAAGGTAGATATTATATGCCATTGTGCTACATCATGGGGACACACAGGAAGACATTTCATTATAAGTACATGTAAGTATTAAGTATGTATACTGTTTCTTATTGTCATGAAACTTTCGCTACAAAGGTAAAAAAATGTATTTAATATTAAAATCGAGGCAATAAGTACAGCGTCAGTAAAAGTAACAAAGTTAGAATTGATTATGCAAGCAACACCTACGATATCGATCAAATTAACATCATTAACAACCGCATTCTCGCTTGACAGCAAATACAAGATTTAACAGTATGTTTAAACAAATTAAATATGATGAAATAAGATTTTCATTCGTTTCTTTAATAAATAAAGTAATTTTAAACATTAGCCCCATATGTTGATACAGGCTCTTTCTACCTTACTTTTCTTATCATCTATCTGCCTTGTTCATATAAGGATTTCTCTTACCAAAATTTGATACTACTGCCTTATCTATTCCTTACTCGCAATAGCGTCAGTGCTTCTTCCTATTCACGGTAAACTTAAGCATGTAAAATATTAACATCTCTACAACTCGGATGGTAACCCATCATTAACATATTTTGTGTCTATAAGCGATGTTCACAGAACACATAAATACTAACCACATAGATATTACATTCTCTACGTCTCCATGTAATGCTCCTGGTAATTTCTATCGTATTTTTTTTTGGTCTTAGCAACTATCATTTTTATACAGAGGTTACAACTTACAGAGATTGTAAAAAAAAATTTAATGTATTGTAAATTTGAACATGGAACTCCGTGATCTTAAACTGAATAAGCTCATCACTGGACGAACAAAGCAGTCAACAATAAACACTCTCTTACAAATTATTTCAAAAGGAATATTTTCAAAGAAATAAATTATTATATTTTTACCTACTACCCGGTTGGCACTTTGAAATCGAAAGTAATTTGATATGAAACAGAAACTTGATTCAGCTTATGCAACTACAACAATGCCATAACGCTCATCCTTAGCTTTAGGAATGTCAAGCGCCTTATGAGTTATGGCAATTTCAAAAGACAACTCAATACGATTTAACTGCACTAAAACCTATTTTCAGTAGCTATGTGTCGCTTCATTGATGCGATTCTACTTTACGTAGAAAGTAAAATATACTCGTAGATATGCTGTTCTGATTTTCTTAAAAACACATTTAACCCGCTATTGGACCAATGGCAATTTATATGACCACACGAATAGCAACGAATTAACATCTTTGGTGTTTATAGGCGAAAGATGTGATATAATATCTATTAGAAGATACAAAAAATATCCTAGGCTAGATAGGTATCCTATGATAGAAAAAAGCGATTTGTCGACACACTAATCACTATTACTTCTTATGATATAATATCGTTACCTTACCAAGCGTACATTAATTGCATGTTGTTGGACATGCACGAAAGGACCCTGGATACAATCCAGGGTCAGACAGCAAGCAGATGGCTCTGCTGGTAAAAAGAGACAACCTTCGCATTTCGATGATAATGATGCGTTGCTATCCGTATGACAAGATTTTAATGCCACATGCATAGCCACATGAATAAATTTACCAGTAAAGTAGCTCTCCTCCTTCTCTCCAAATTAGAACAAACATTAACACTGTTGCTGTAGGAACAGGTAAAACGTTGCAGAATTAGTAGTAGTTGGCCCATCGTTCGCCTTTTACACTACATGACTGAATGGCAGATGGTATTTTCTTCAAAGTTAAATAATCGAATTTAAACATATTTGCAAAATTTCTGCTTAAATATTTTAATACAGCAATTTTCCAAAAGTGCTCTCGTGTTTAAATATTTCCTAAGAATTATTTACAAACACTTGACTTCACTGTTCAAAAATTCTGTGAGCGTTCCACAAATAATTCTAAAATAATTTTACACACTCGTTGCGGTTCAAAGTAAAAAAGAACCAGTTTAATTGGAACTCTCGCATTGTTTGAGATCCTGTGTGGAAATAAGACATCTCAATTTCGAGGAGGTTCACGATATAAATGCAAGCGTGGCTTTGAGCACAGCACGACGTCTACACAAAGGCGAACCGGAGAACCAAATCCCTATTTTTTGTGACCCGATAGATGTGTTATACTTTTTTCAGTTTTATTGGTCGTAATTTCACGTAAGGATATTTACGAGCGACCGCGGACCACCTAATTAAGTTGTTAGGTGACTTCGGGATGATATTGTTTAACTGTTCAAGTTTAATCAGTAAAATGGCAGGACTTGATAAAGTAAATAAATCTTTTATTAATGTTGGTTCGCTTCGATGATGTTAAACTCTGATAAAGCTATGGATGGTCCATAGCAGCACATAATGTGCTGAAAAAACGAAACCGGTTGGCAGATATAAAATTAACATAAAGTGTTTGCAACACTATACAAGTGCATTTTAACACTTATGGTAATAAAGCCTCAATCAGTAAAATGTAGTAGCAGTAGATAAAACTAGTAATTATGGTGTGTATGTGTAGTTAATGATACGATAAACAAACTAAAGAATTAAGGGCTTCTCATGCATATACAATTGTTATGATTCTAAGTACTCTAGTATGCCACTACGCCAATATTGTTTCTAGCTAGTACTAGGAACTGTAAATTCTCTACAAACTGTAATTTCGTAAGTGCAACTTACACAAATGAATAGTTTAGTATCAGGTTTAAAAAAATAATTTTAATTGACCGCGGCTCTTAGCATAGTTTCAATAATAACATATATCACATCAATTTAATGTAAGAAATTATTATAAAATCTGACACCAGATACTTATTTTAAACATCCCAAATCAAAAAATCACTATCATCTTTTCCTTTTATAATAAATAAATAAATATAACTCGACAAATTACACGAATTGATCTAACTCCAAAGAAAGCAAATTATTTGCTTGTAATATGGATGTCAAACAACGATACTAATACATAGAAATACATATATAAATACTCAAATATATTTAATAAAACACCCAAACCCAGAAATACAAACATCTATGCTCACCACATAAATGTTTGTCCCCGTCGGGAATCGAAGCTGAGCCCCGTTGATGCGTAGTCAGTTTCGCTAACCACTCGACCAACGGGACGGAATGAATTAACCTCGATGTTTTTTCTTATAATATTAGTATTATATAAAGGGTCATTTGTAATAAACCCATTCGATAAGTCACTAAAACGAAAAAAAATATGAGTTGTTTAAATTTATAATACTGGCAATAAAAAAGACAAACTTTTGATAAAATATGAAACTTTAGGAATTTATTAAGCTATTATTGCTAAAGGTGAAGCCGACTTTTCTGTTGAAGCGCAATTTGTTAAGGAAACAGGTGCGTCGTTACTCAGTGATTTCCTCTCCAAGCACCTGCTGGTTTTTGCAATACGGCATTGAATTCAATCAATCTTTTAAATTCAGCAAAACGAACTAACTGCGAATTCACAGAAATGTTTTAACATGTATTTTTTTACAGTTTTTATCAAACTATAGAGAGTTTTATTTAGGGGATACTATAGAGTGTAGGTCCTTATACGCTGGAATTTTATTTTAGTTTTTAATTTACACTACCAATACCATAAAATTAGATTTTATAACCAAAATGTAGATGTACTATACTTATATAACAGAAAAACTATACGTACCTACTCATATAGGCACAAAACTTGAAATCGTACAACAAAACCCCGTGCTTGGGAAAACTTTAAAACCTACACAAGAAAAATGTTGACATGGCTGGATCTGAACTGAAGTATAGACCTATTGCTGTCCTGCCAGGCAAGTCGTAAAACGCGACCGATTGGCTATACATGTCACTACCATCATGATTACTAGGTGGTAGAGTTCCGCAACGTCTCGCCCGGGTATTTGGTAGGTACCAACCGCCTTAACTATTCCTGCCGCAATAGTGGCAATGCGGCATGTTCCGGTTTGGTGGGTAAGGTATCCGGTAGACTTATGAATGTGGCATTGCTGTCGCGCCACACGGATAGCAACGCACCATTAACTTCTTTGGTGTCTACAAGCAATTTATCTTTCCACCAGGAAAGCCATCTGCCTGTTTACTATCTAATTATACAAGAAAACCCCTAAGGTAATCCAAATTATATTTGCTTGTGATATGGTTGTTAGTGTACGATAAGAATACGTAGAAATATGTATCTTAATACTAAAAATATATTTTATAAGCATCCAAACCAAAAAAATACAAAAATTTATGCTTATCACCAAATGCTTGTCTCTATTGGGAATCGATCCTGACCCCTCATAGTCACGGACACTTACCATTCAACCAACTAATATTAAACAACCAAAGGCATGTTGAAAAGCTAGTCTAGAACTGTTCACTCGGAAACAGAGCAAGGTTAACGTCCTGTCGAAGAGCAAGACGTAGAAACGGAAATTCCATTACATAATACCCGCATAGGAAGTGCATCCTCTCTCGTAGACTAATTTAAATCGTTTCGACATCACTTGTCGATTGTAAATTGTATGATAAGTGAAATGACCCGCTCGTTAACAAGCCATATTGTTGTGTAGAGCAAACATACAAAAATATAGATATACGTTTATGCTTTATGCTTCTTATCGAATCTAAATTTAGTCACACAATAAATTACACAAGCAGTATACTTTAATTGATGAAATAAAAAAATATGGGACGGATGATACACGTCTTTTCAAAAAGACATTTGTAAGGAACATGATCGCTTAGTGTTATTGTACTACATACCTAATGTTTACTTAAATTTTGGCTTTTTGCACCACTTCTGCAAATAAACGTTAAGTATGCCAAGTTCCAAACTACTTTACATTTAAAAAAAAGATCCAAGGGTCACTTCACAATATATAAATCTTTATATTATATAAAAATCCCATGCCACGATGTTCGTTTGCGCTAATTTTCAAAAATGTTAAAGCAATTTTAATTAAATTTTGTAGATATATATTGTTTGGTCAAACTTAAAATATAAGATAGTTTTTATTCACAAATATTTCATACAAATAATTTATACGACAAAACAACGTTTACCGGGTCAGGTTATTATATGTAGATGTATAAGAGATCGAAGTCACGAGCATCAACTTAGATTAAATAAAGTTAATAAAAACGCAGGGAACCAGCGTGATGATATTTTATTAACTTTATATGCTTACTAACTATGCTATGCTTACTAACTTTATATTAGCACGATATGTGTGAATCTAATGTCAAAATAATTCTGATTCGCCACGATTCACTGGTATGGCGGCTGGTAAAATAGAAGATCCCATCGCTGGATTCGGCAATTATCACTTGTTATTTACAATTCAAACGTATGTAAATATAAGATGCACAAGGGCGTTAAAACACCACCAGCCTCCATCCAGGCTGCTGTTAAGTTTTTTCTAGACATCAAAAACCCAATAACACTTTACACGTCTCGGGAATCAAATCCGAGAATTCATGAGCAATAAAACAAAATAATCTCTAGAGAAACTAGGCAATCAAGTTTAATATTTCCAAATATTGAAAAACCAAGAGTATTTCTTAACAGCTAGAGTTGGAAATATTTTAGGTGTGTCGTTTGACTCGTAGGGCACGCTTATTGCGAAATATGTATAGTTATCAGCAGTTACAATACGCAATATAAAATCTAAGCCTATTGCCATTACGAATATACACGCACAAGTATAAAGTGCAAATATTTATGGACGTGAATTTTACGGTTTGACAGCCGACCACCCAATGTATCCAATAAACAACACAGACATCGCAATAAATCGCTAATAAAATGTTAGAAAGTAACAATAAAATCATTGGTATTTTGTGGCGTATACCAAAATATCTGTTTGGTGTGAGTCTGTTTTATTGGTATTGCGTAAAATAATATTCTAGGGTTTAATAGGAGAGTATATCCATATTTTTTATATATTATAGGATAAAAAATAAGAGAATTACGGGACCTCGTGTGGTCAACTCCGACGACGGACTACTAGACCACAGAGGCGATAGCCGGTAATAAGGCAGATGATATATTCTTTCAAAGTATGTATAGGTATATATTATTATGAAAGACAAGATAATCCTTTGTATGCTTGTATGAGTCAAACTCGCACAAGCAAAGCTAGCGAATACGTCGTACTAGGAAATGTGCATTGTTTGGTAGCTCGTAGCTACTGACAAGCTTTATTATAAAACAATCGACCAAGTGCGAGTTGTTCTTGCACACCTAGGGACAAATTTATTTTGCTGTTCCTCCCTAGACACGATTATTGCACCAACTGCAAATAATAAGTTGGTAATAATTATTTTGTTTTTTGTTATATATAGGTAACTTCCTTTGTACGATTTTCAGTTTTGTTCCTTTATATATGCTATAAGACATTGATTCTTACCAAATTTCATAATTCTAGATCAACGGGAGCCATATATAGGTTTTGATTCCCTTGTGAAGTACCAAATATGCGAAATAATGCCTCATAAAATTTCATATCTGAGGATCGCGTTGATTTACAATAGTTTGATTTTCTCACAGCTAAAAAATGCCGTAAGCCCAGTATTTAAAATATTTGGGTATAGATTTCAACTTAATACCTTTACACGTTCTTGAGGAAAAGAGTCTTGACAGACGGACAAATGGACGGACAACGAAGTGATCCTGTAAGTTTTCCATTTTTTCGTATGCGACTCACTACCATCGTGGCTATTGGAATACATAGTAGATTTCTTCATTGTTCCGCCCGAGTTTGATACAACCGCCTAACTGTCGTGTGCTGGTTTGGAGGGTAAGGTAGCCGGTAAACCTATGCATGTGGCACTAAGATCCCTTCACAAGGACAACACCGTACCATTAACGTCTTTGATGTCTATTGGCGATGGTTGATTCTTTCAATCAGGAGAGCCATCTGCTTCTTTGTTATCTTATGATACAAAAAGAAAAGAAACCTAAAAATAATTCAATAATAATTGAGCTTATCTTTTGGATAATACACAGACTACTAGTATACTAGTTATAATATTTAGCACAAAATTACTTAACAATATCTTACGCAAACATCAAAGACATTTATACGCAATGGCCGAACACGTCTCAGCGATTATAAGTCTACTGGCAACAATTAACCATTTACCCGTACTATACTTGGTGCAATAAAACCTCATTTAAAATACAATGACATTGTCACATAGACCGGATGCATGTACCATTAAAAAAAGATGATTGAAGAATTTAAATTTGCCATGTTTGTCGTAAAAGGGTCTAATATGCCGCGGCGGGTTGTGTAGTCGAAGTAAAATGCGGCGCACGTAACTCGAGGCGGAAGCGGCAAGTCTCAGACGGTCCCGGCTTTTGCATTTGTATTCTTTGGGATACACGAGGATACCACAATGTGTGCATCTCTTTTACGAGTTTTAAATTGAAATTTATTTTAAAAAACCTCAAATATTAACCTCTACCTTGAATAATACTCTATGTAAGGATTTACTATGTATTCTCTTTAACTTTTATTAGCTTATTAGGTTTTTTTCATTAACAACCTACACTAGACTAATAATTTTTGATTTCTTGCACCAAATTAATTCTGTTAATAATCTGAAGCGCGTAAAAAAGAACACGGTTTTATAATTGGCTAATTCAAAATCGGTATTTTTTTAGCTGTTTATAGCTCACTGGATTGGTTGATACTAATTCTTTCTTATTATTATAAGATCTATTAGTCTGATGTGTTAACAGGAGGTTTGTCTGTTATTAGGTCTCTAGTCTGTTTACTCACTGGTTTTTTTATATTTAAAATAGCATTAGCAAACAACCTGTTGACTCTCCTGATGAAAAGACATGACCACCGCGTATAGACGCCAAAGATAATGCGTTGCTATGCATGTGGCGGTATGGTAATACCATACGTTTACCGGCTACCTTACCCTCCAAACTGACACGATTGCGGGAAGAGTAGACAAGGCAGTGGTAACAAACCCGGGCAAGACGTTACGGAACTCTACCATCTAGTAAATATAAATACAGTATATAATCGGCTATTTTCATATTGAATGAGGAAATAATATTATGTTGGAATATTTAATAGGTTCTTATAGTACTACTGTGCCGAAGTTGTATAGTTACAACATGTAAACCATTTTGAAGCTTAACTGGACATTAATGGTCCAAACGGACTTACATAATTAAGTATATAAATGTGTCGTATAAAAATCATATTCAATAATTAGAACTTGTGATCGCCCGATAGTCGTCTATCAAAATAACTTAATTTTTTTATTTCTGCACTTCATCTTCATAAAAACGTTGATAAAATCTATAATATAAAAATGAATCGCTGAATGTTTTACTAATCTCGAAGCAGCTGAACCGATTTCACTAATTATTTTTTTATAATAAGTATTCCTTAAAGTATGAGGATGGTTCTTTCGGAGAGAAAAATTTATAAAATTGCCTGAAAAAGTCTAAAAACAACACTTTTCTATATTCCCATACAAAAGATTCGTAAAAATACTTAAAAGTTAAAAGTCAATTTGAACTTTAATACCATACCATAAAGTTTAAGTGTTAGTGGAGGGGTTTCGGGAAGGCAAAACAATTGAGTGACGTTAGTATCGTATAAATATTAATGTCAATTTTGTCAATATTAGGCGGTACGAAGTTTTCACCGGGTCAGATAGTTTGAAATATTTTTTATATTGCACGCAGCCACGCAACGTTCTTAAACGAGAGAATATGTCCGTCTACGAGAACAAAAATTCTATTTTAATGAGTATATATTTAGATATAATTTAAACCAAATTGTAAATAATATCTTAATTAAAATCTTCAAAATACGTTGTCATGTTTCATGTTGTTGTGTCGTGTAATTAAAAAAATGCCGCATAATTTGAATAAACGTTTTGATTTCTAATATCATAACCACCATCTTCTCCCATATGCTATGCGTTAACATATGCAAATATGCAATAGCATATAAAAATCAGATTATTTAAACGAAAAAAGCGTATAACGCAATAACAGGAATTGTACAAACATTAATAAAATAAAACTTATAATGGGAAATTTACCTTGAACCCAAAGCTGGTCTATCCTAGTGTGTATTTGTGCGGACTTCAGGCCAACACAAAACGTAGACAATACCAAGACGGCCACAAAGAGAACCTTCCCCGCGTCGCCCTGGAGGAAGCAGCCTAGTATGAAGAGCTGCTCCTGGAGCCACGCTCGGATCCACAGGGACGTCCGGCCTCCTTGGATTTTACCCTGTAACAAATATTTCATTACAAACAACCTATAAAGGTCCTATATAGATCCTAACAACCCATGTAGATTATCGCCTCTGTGGTCTAAAGGTCCGGTGTCAGGTCCCGGTATAGATTCCCGGGTCGGGCAATTTATGAATTTATTAGAAAATGGAAAAGTGCCTGGTTGGCAATAGGCTAGCCACCTATCACATTGTGGGAAAGAGTATCTTCGGCTAATCGTGGGTGCACTGGTTGTACCTCTGCCTACCTCTTCGGGGATACGGGCGTGGAGATACTTTTTCAACGTATTTCTAAACCGGTCACTACCATCATAACTAATAGGTGTTTAAAGTTCTGCATTGTTTTGACAGGATTTTTTTCCTGCTGCGTTAGTCCGGACTCCCTTTGAAGAGTAGGTACAATGTCTGCCGTTCTGCCAGGCAGTTCGTAAGAAGCGAAAGATTGGCCATGCAAGCCACTATCATCGAAGTTAGTAGGTGGCAGAGTTCTGCATTATCACACCGGGTCTCGTACCAAGATTTACCTATTCCTGCCGTAATAGCGTCAGTGCTTGTCAATGTCGTGTTCCGGTTTGAAGGGAAGGTAGCCACTAGCCGGTAAACTCATGCATGTGGCGTGGCATCAAGACGCGGGGTCACATGGACAGTGACGCTCCATTAACAAATTTGGTGTCTATACGCGAAGGTTTCTCTTTCCATAAGGAGAGTCATCTGCATGTTTGTTATCTAATGATATAAAAAAACCATTACACATAATATAAAGATTGAAATAGGCTCAAACGCATTTCGATTCCACAAGACTGGGTAACTGGCATAAAATTCTAATAATAATTTACGATATTTTTATCCCTTCTATTATTATTCGTGCTAATAATAAATTCTTGTGATAGGAGCTTGTATAGTATAGATATTTATTTTGACATGGACATTCTATGACTGTGATGAACGAATAAGCAGAGTATGCATATATTTGATTTTTTGATTTAATGATTTGATTTGAATAACGAAGTTTTTTAAAACTTCAACCCCTGACAGGAGAGGAAGTGAAGTGTTTAATTCTTCAAAGCTTTAATGTTTCATGTCATCGATAGCCAACTATACTATCGACTTTAAATAGGGAATTTAAAGTTAAGGTTAAACGTTGCGTCCAGACTCCAGCTAGGCAACAAATCCTACTAGATGGCGTTTTTCCTCCGAAATGTGTTAAGCGCGTATGTAAGAGGAAATGTCTCGTTGATAGAAGTAGAAAGAACATACATTTAGAGGAAGGTAGATATACGAGTATGTATTTAGTGTTTACATAGATTATATAGAGGAACGAGTACCAAATTTCTATTTCTTTCTCTCTCTATCGACGGGACACTGGAAGACTTTTTGCATGGCTCGCATACTCTATACTCGCTCTACGGAGAAAAAAATTGTATTTCGATTTTATATTATAAAAAATATTTACATAAAACACAGAATTACAAAAACAAAGAATATTTGTGGCCAGTAAGATCAATAATAATTACAAAAGAAGGAATATAAAACCTTATTTTTACATTCCTCTAAATTTGTCCATCAGTGTAGTGTTTGTTCAAGTGATTCTAATGAAGATAACGTACCTAGTAAAAGATAAGGGAGTCGAGTGTTATGAGCGACTTAAGGCCCGATCTCTGTAATCCTTAAAACGGATGGTATTTGAACTTCCCACTTAAATTTCCAACGGTTTTCAACTCAGAATCATGGTCCAAATCGACGGTTTTGACTTTCACTAGACCGACCCTTACACACTGTATATGTGTATTTTTATAGAGAGTCAGAGTCATATGTATGTGAAATTGTGGAGGAGTAAGATCCCTGTCTTGTTGTATTGCACTCCCCTCTCTCGGGACTCGGGACCTGGCGAAATAATTGTTTTGTCGCTGCTGACAAGATCTTTTTTAAAGCGCACACATTACCTATTCTTCCAATAAAAATAGACTGTTCTTGTATTTATTTTGGTACTGAGGAAAAAGTTCATTCTAGTCATAATACGGGCGGAAAGTAAGGACGGACGCGGGAAGCTTATCTAGACTGTATGCTATGTTATCTCTTCATTATAGAGCAAACGCGAGAAGTAAATTTCGAAAAATAATATAATAAAGAGAGAGGATAATGCTTTTATAATTAAAACCAGTCGTGGTGATAGCTATTAAAACATTTTTGTTTATTTAAAAATGAGGATGTAACATAATATTATGATGATTTATTCATAACATCGATACTCTTTTGGCCTTGGCAACTAAGCTTTTTAAAGTACAAACTTAGAGCTGTTAGAAACTAGACACACAGAGATAAAAGGTCTAGAAATACATTGTTTATAAGATAGCCCTTATCTAGGAAATGTATTAGGTGGAATAGTCACTGAATCAACAATGTTTGAAAGCTAACTACGCATAATATGGCATGTGGTGTGAGCGCGTGTTTTGACGATATCGATAAATGTATGAGCTGGCAAAGATTAATTAACAGAGCTAGCTGAGTTTATTTCATTTACTGAGTTTTTTCTACACTAATATTAAAAAGAAGAAAGATTTGATGTGTTTGAAGCTCAGAAACTATTTTAAACATTATTTCATCAATATAAAGCTACATTATCACTGAGTAACTCTTTTAGCTGGACTACTTGTCGGTATTAGTCAACTTAGTCGGGACTAAGTAAAAAAAGTAATGGGTGTGGGTAACGTACATGAAATCTCGTTGAAACAATCAACCATTGCTGCACACCGAAGATATTAATGGTGTGTCGGAGATGAAATGCTACATGTTTACTGTGTAGCGGTCAAGCAATAAACAAAAACGCTACAAGAAAAAATGATAAAAAATATAAAATCCTGAATCGCGATATTA
>DWBA01000022.1:0-21226 GCA_018236825.1 Apodemia zela | reverse complement strand
GCGGTGAAATTCGTTATGGTTACGATACCGTCGCCAAGTCGTTATTCTCATAGCGAGTTACAGAATCAGGGGGCTGGTGTCTTGACATCCAAAAATGTATGTTGAATACTCATTTTGAATAAAATTATTTGATTGATTGATTTGATAGAAAGTGTGTCCATTGTCCAGGTGACAGGCCGAAACCGGCTGAGTTTCAGCTGCCGAGAGTAAAGTTTTGTTTACCTACTCTGACAGGTCTAAGTAAGTTTGTTAGACAGCTTAGATTAGCAGTTATTCTGAACACACCCAATCACACATTTTATGTGTGCTGTTTACACTGGACCATGGCTCGGGCCAACGCTTGGGCTAATGAATGCTGTTCACATTGGGCCAACGTTTCGGGTTTTGTTTACAGATTGGTGTACTGATGTCTGATACTATCAATAATACATAAATCAACTGTGCTATCAATCTATCAATGATCATAATTTGTACTGATGGGCGCAGGGCGATGGCGCCCTCTGTGTCTGTGCCGAGTCGAGTTCCTCTTATTGGTCTGTAGTGTCCGTATGTATAAGTTACTCTGTGGTCTGTGGTGCCCCGTGCCGAGCTTTGTATATAATATTAGTCTATGCTTTGCGCACAGCTTTGCGTAAAACGGAAAACCTTCATATTGTGTATTTTGTAAACAAACGCTTTAAGGTTTTTGATTTGAAATAAAATAATACTGTAGTTTTCACACAACTGATTTCTTGAAGTCCACATAATCTATACAGTTTTTAAAATGGAAGAATTTATAGAAGTCATTTCATCTTTTTTCCCAGTCGATTCCAATGTCACTGAAAATGATAATACTTTGAATATTTGTGAGGAATTTCTAAAACTTATCGATGCACTAAACGTATCATTGGATAATTACCAATTACCTAGCAGTGTTAAATGTGTCTACAATCCTACCGTTTATGCTAGATATACATTTGATATATTTACTAGAAAATATTGTAGTTCGACAAGAAAGATAATGTTCTTTGGTATGAACCCAGGACCTTGGGGTATGTCTCAAACTGGGGTGAATATATAATAAAAAAAAACATTTGTGTATACTTGTAATATAACACTATTTATAAATTAAAACTTATTAATTTTTTTAGGTACCATTCGGTGAAATTTCCTCTGTTAGAGATTGGCTAGGTATAAATGGGCCAGTTGGTAAGCCACCTCTTGAGTTAAGAGAACGTCCTGTTAAAGGCTTTGAGTGTACTAGAACAGAGGTACTTCATAAATATATTTTTACTGATACTTTCTTTCTTTATTTGATAATGTCATAGATATAGTTATATATGCCAATTAAGGTTGGACAGGGTTTATTTTACACCCGTATATACACATGTAGAAAGAATGGTAGATGAAAGGTAAACAAAACAGATATACAAAGTGAATGTGAAAGAATGTAGGTACTGGGGAAGGCAAAGACTGGCATACCATGATCTGATTGATAGGGTACTGTCCGAAGGTGGTGTCAAGAGTATTCGCAACCGGGGTGTATGTATGAATAGAGTAATTAATGTAGAGGAAACGAGACTAATCTGCAAGTAGCGTGACATATGGCACTCGGTTCTCTCTGCCTACCAAGTAAGGGATTTGGCGTGAAGATATGTATGTATGTACACTAAACTAATAACACAGTAATTTTGTGTTACAATGTCTAAAACAAGCACTCATAATACTGTTGATAGTAGTCAATGTTCGTATGCTTCATATCAATTTTAAATAGATGAGTGTTTAATAATATAACAGCCCATTGGTTATATAGTTAGCGATCTAGACTAAACAATCAATAGGGCTCTTTTTAGGGCAATATGTGTAATGAGCATAAATGTTTGTAGTTCTGGGTTGGGGTGTTTATTAAATATATCGCAACCAAATAATTTGTTTACTTTGGGGTTCGATCAATTCATGCAAAATTGTCTAGAGATATTTATTTGTAAAAAAAAAGTTGTGTATACATTAAGTATTGAATCATAGCTGCTCAGTAAATGTAGGTAAACTATGCTATAATCTATACTAATATAGAGTTAAGGTTTGTTATTGTTTGTAATGTATGAACTTAAAATCTACCAATTTTAATAGTTATTTGACCAATATAAAGCTACATTACCACTTAATTACATTGGCTATTTTTTAACCCGATTGCGTAAAAGAAAGTAATGTGTGTGGGTCATCTGAACAATATCAACAGTCAACAGCTTGATTAAGTTTTGTGTGTGTTTTGGGGGCCGTACAAGTATTACATGAGCAGTTTTTTTTTGCAATTGTTATCTCCCACTTCCCTCTTGTCAGTAAAAGTAAGCAAATCTGTATTTTTTAATCTGCTCTGGTTTCTTTATTGATTCGTGAGCAGCAGTTATCAAGTCTAGAAACAAAGGATAGGGTAAGAGTAAAGAAATTTAACACTCAATATTTATTCAAGCAAATTAATTACATGTTTTTCACATTTAATTATTATAATCCCAACATATTAAAGATTAACACATTTGTATTTTGTTTTGTTGAAAGTATAGTAATATAAAATATAATTAACAGTCCTCAGCCCATGACACAATATGCATTCATGACTAAGTATTCAATGACATTTGATGTTTGCTATCTTGAGTTTAGCTAACTTTGCTCAGTTAGCATATCCATTATTGGGGAACTCTTGTAGATGCTTTTCGTTTTCTAGCATAGACAAGCCTTATATATTCAAATCAAAATTGATTAAATTTTTTTTTTAGAAAACCCAAAAACTAAAAAAAAAAATATTTTGCTGACGTAATCACCACCGTGTTCCCATGTAAATTCATGTTGATCCCTCTTAAAAATAGATGTAGACATCAGGATTCCTAAAAAGTATACTTAAAGTGATAAGGGTTCAATTTTCACCTTTTAAAATTGATTGACGGTTGGCAACACCCAATCCAATAGAAAGAGATATCAGTCATATCATCAAAATTTAACGTTATATATAATCTACATAATAGCGTATAATGTACATGGCCCCCGCAGCTTACCCCCTTGTTGTAGAGCACGGAGTCGCGGTTGGAGGGCTGGTGCTCGATGCGGTCCTTCCTGTCGTCCCGCTCGCCGCGCTCGCCGCGGTCGCCGCGCTCGCGCTCCTTGCTGTTGCGCTGCTCCACGCCCGTCGACACTATCGTGGACTGACGAGGCTGCAATTTATATGGATTTCTTTATCACGAGATACCAATCAAGCGGTTGACTCTCATGATGAAAAATATGATCGCGGCTTATATGCACTAAAGGCTGACAGGCAAATTCGAGTTTATTGTCAGGGACATGCTTAAGTTAATCAGCTACGTTAGCTTCCAAAGTTGAATAAAACAGCGACAAGCACTGACGCTACTGAGACATGAAAATGACAAGTGTTACCAGACCCGAATGAAACGTTGCAGAACTCTATCGTCTCGTTGTTGCGGTCGTAGAGACGTGACAAACACATCCCTACGACCGCAACTATGAATTTTATATTTTACTAGCGACCTGCCCCGGCTTCGCACGGATTATAATATACATGTGTTATACATATAAACCTTCCTCTTGAATCACTCTATTTAAAAAAAAATATATGAATTTGTTACGTAATTTTAAAGATCCAAGCATACAGACACACAGACGGCGGAAAGCGACTTTGTTTTATTAAAGTAAAAAAAAAGTATCTTCACGCCCGTATACGCCCGTATAACTGTGACGTTAAACACGATCGAAGTGAGATTAATATGGGGTAATCGATTTAATTCTAACCCATTGACTATGTTATATTGTAATAGCAGCGTTACCGTAGTGGGTGTGTGGTGTACGTCAGTGGCGGGAGCGGGCGCGGGCGCGGGCGGTGCGGGCTCGACCACCTCCTCGGTGCGCGCGCTCAACGCGCCGTTCTGTTTCGGCGCTGCCGGCATTGTCGGGGAACCGATTACTGAAATCAAGAACACAATAACATGAGCTCCGTTGGACTTAAAGAACAACATAAAAAAATGAACACGAGCTTAGCATAGTCAACTAATAGCTTGGTACACCGCAAATTGATGCATTTTACTTTGAAAGGCATACACACATTTTGATCTATTTAGATAATTCAAAATACACATTATAATATAATCCTAGAAAGTTAAAAAAAACAAATTCCACGAATCGAGTCGATTTATTTTCCTACGTGATATATATGACATATATAAAAAAGTCATAATTGAAGTGCAAATAATTGTGATCTATAGAACTATCTACGATTTAATCAAAAATGAACTTAATTGAACTTCAGGGCAATAAGTGAATTCCAGAAAATTACATTAAAATTATAGGTATATCATAATATAACAATATCTAAAAATATACCAAATAGTTGACATTTTTTTTTTATAATAAGATAGCAAACAAGCAGATAGCTCTCCTAATGGAAAGAGACAACCATCACTTATAGACACCAAAAATGCTAATGGTGCGTTGCTATCCTTGTGGCGGGGTCAATAGCCAGTTAGGTAGCCGGTAAACGTATGACTCATGCATACGTTTGCCGAATACCTTACCCTCCAAACTGAAACATGACAGTGATAGGCACTGACGGTATTACGGTAGGAATAGGTAAGGCAGTGGTACCAGACCCGGCTGAAACTATGCAGAACTCTACCACTTAGTAACCACGATGGTAGTGACTCGCATGGTCAATCGTTCGCCTCTTACGAACTGCCTGGCAGAACGGCAGGTAGCCTATTCTCCAAAAGGGGCTCAGATTAACACGGAGGATTGATAGTTTAGTTTGGTTTGTTGTAATGTTGGAAGGAAGGCCGGTAAGCAAAATACCGTGTGCCTAGAAGAGCGAAGTACATATAAAGCTATTCTTCCCGCTTATTGCTTTTAAAAAACGACAGTTATTAAAGTTCGTGAACATGAAATGATAAGTCTCAAATCGTCTTCGTTTAGCCAAAGTTAAATTAAGTTGTGAAGTTAAATTCTTGTAAGGCTCTCTAAGGCTTCACTTAGATCAATTCGCAATGTAAAATACATTTGTTATAAATATGTGATTTTTGTTAATTTACCGGTATCGTCTAAGTGAACTCGTCTTTTCTCTTCCGGTGGTGGCGGAGGCTGTAACGCTCTCGCGCCCGCTCCGCCTCTCACCGTCATTATCCAAGGCTCATCCGCTTCACCGTCACCGCGACTGCATTCTTCCCTGTAAATTATATTATTAGTTTTTATAAATGAATTTGGTACTGTATGGTTTTTTAATGTATGAAACAATACAATTAATCACTGCATTAAACTACAAAAATATGCGCCATGTTAGATGTTAAAAAAAATAGTGGATAAACCGGGTGAATGTCACAAACTTAAGAAAATATTATTTTATTTATTTATTTATTTAATATTTTATTGTACACAACAGTAAATACATAAATAACATATACAAAAGAAAAAAATGTACAAAGGGTAGGTTTTATTAAAGAAACTGTATAAAATGCCGCCAGCGTCAATTTATATATGAGACACAATTCTTACACACACCTGCACTTTAATTTCACTGCACAATACATATATTTTAGTATATTAATCAACCGATTTCACTTTTTAAAGCATCTTCAGGATGTAATATACTTGACTTGATGTCTTTTTTTTAAGAAATTAAAGTACAAGTGTGTGTAAGAATTGTTTCTCATTACAATGGAATTTCACCAAATGCCGACGATGGAAAGTATAGAATCCTATTTACATCCACCTATATCTCGGCAACCCTTTTACCTGCTTGTTTCGTGCTCATGCTCAGGCTAATGTTTTAACTTAAAAAAAACTTTATATCTCATTAATTCGTCGACAGAATTTCACGACGTTCCGACCAATGATACTAGAGTTATCATCGAACAAACATTTAAATTTCATTGCATTTTTTAATTGTGTATGTACTCCTTTACACCTCAACTGCGGATTTGGATGAAATTTAATATAGGTACAGATAGGTTTAGTAAACCTACTACAGGCAGTACTATCAGACATAACACATTGTATCATCTATATCTATAAATATAATAAAATAATTTCTATACATAAAAGTTTTTTGAAAAATCTTATTTGAGTCGAATAACAGAAGCGAAAAAACGAATTATTAGAATTTTCGTCTGTCTATCTGTTTGTCTATTAATTTTTCCGTCTAGTAATTAATGAAATTTGACATGGTGATAAGTGATAACTGAGTGTCTGGAGCAACATATAGGGTAGCTTTTATCGTTCCCGAAAAAAAAAACAAAAAATCAGTTAAAAAATTCTAATTACCCTAAAGTTGTACACACCTACGCAAGCGCAGCCACGGGCAAAAGCTGGTAAAGATGTATAATTTGATTCCGGAATTATAAAAAGTATATTATTTCTATAAACAATTTTTCTACATGCAACTATTGCTATACTATACACTATGCTAATACACTTGTGCGGTTTCACAATAAACATTTGTTGTGAAACAGTACACGTGTATTAATTAAAAAATGTTGCATTCTATGTTTGTACTTAATTCTGATATAAAATACATATATTGTATCGATGAGATAAGGACGCTTAAAGAAAAGGACCGTAGACGTGTGAGACGTGGTGCTGGAGGAGAATGCACTGAACCCTGGACGGCGAAACGAACAAACGCATCGATACTTTAGCGAACTCAAGGTTACCAGGAGGCTGTCATCAATCTGCCTACAAAGAGCCCTTCAGTATGTTGGTCACATCATCCATAAAGATGGAGGTAATCTTGAAAAGCTTATTGTCACAGGCAAGATTGAAGGAAAAAGAGCACGGGGAAGAAGCCACACACTAAGGAGCAAAATATATGAAGCCATTAACGTAGCAGATACCAGTGGCCAATGGCGTAATATCGTAAAGGAGGTGATCCATGAAGAGGGTCACGACCCTCAGCAGTAAAGAAACGACGCGAGGAGGAGGAAGGATCGAAGAGAGAGCTGGTTTGTCATAATTTATTATCTTCACACAGTAACACTGCAGCAACCGACTTCCCATTTCCCGTGTCTGCGTAACCCTGCTTTAGATCTTCGCCAAATTAAAATTTGACACTATCCGTGTGAAGTATAACCTCCTAAACAAAAAAAGAATTTTCAAAATCGTTTCATAAATGACCGAGTTCTAATAATTTTTTTTAACCGGACAATACAAAACAGCCCATATTGAACAATTTAAAAACCGAATAACATTATTGTTTATTCACGCACATTTTCGCATCGAAAGTTATATCTTGATTGGTGGCCCGGAGAAAGTTTATAAAGTTCTCAAAGTTTGGGAAAATCGTCCCAATTTACGTCACAGGTAAAATAAATCATTCAAGAAAGTAACAAACTAACTTCCTATTTATGCTATAAATGGAAATACGACATCAATAAATAATTTAACATTAAGCTTGCATTTCGTACGAAGACTGCGTAAGCCTCTTAAGATTTGTGTCCTGTGTAATAAATTACTGTATCTCTATCGAGAGATATTACGGTATCAACAGTTATTTTGCTTTTCGGTGGGTAATCCCTATCGCAAATTATATATATTTACCGGGTACCTTAATCTCCAAACCGGAACACGACAGTGATAAGCATTGACGTTATTGCATGGCTTGAAACCGGTTTGGAAAATACCGGTTAATAGAGGTATTAAGCGGTTTTTATTAAAGGTTTCGCTTGGAACGTATCTGAAACGAGAGCGCATCATAAACCTATATTAACCGGTTTAAGGCAAAACCGTGGAATTTATACTTTTCAAAACCGTTGAATTGTACGCCATGCTCAGCATGAACAAAAATTCGGAGCGGCGAACATCAAAGAAACATTTACATAAAACCTCTATAAATCGGTTTATTGATTCAAACCTCTTATAATTTTGCTCCAGCCAAACTTTTACAAAACTCTCCTTATGTACTTGAGCTGATTTAGGTTTGAAAATTAACCGGTTAACAAGCCCTGCGTTATTGCAGCAGGAATAGGTAAGGCGGTGGTACTAAACCCAAGGAAAGTTGCGGGCGTTTCATTTTGGGCAGGGTTGTGTATGTGTTTAGAAAGCGCTTGTTTTATAACGTGTAAAATAGCGGTTGTGTTTCTAAATACTTTCCTGCCAGGCAGTTCGTAAAATGCGAATAATAGACAAAACGTGTCAACTACTAAGTGGTAGTATTACTATTAAGTATTATTATATACTACTGCATTATTTCGCGCGGGAATTTTGAATGTTAACAATAAATGAATAATTTTGTTTTTTTAGCGTTGAGCGTGGGACAAATGTCCCACTTTTCCTGAATGTGGGTTCGTCGATCTGAAGTAAGTATAGTAATAATTTACTTTTAAATATCTGATTTTCAATTATCATACTAATATTGTCTTGCTATAAACTATTCCAATTATTGTACCGAAATTATCTTAGATTCATTTATCTGGTTCGATAGCAAGTTATTTGTCATAATGGTTCACAACAAAAATTACTTCGTCTATCAGCTGAAACATTCTTGCGTTCTAATATCTAACACTACACAAATATTCCATTAACACTAATCTTTATTCATGTACAAAGCTATCTAAATCTTGATAGGTAACAAAATTGTAATGTACCTACTAAAAATGTTTAACATAATATACATTAAAACGGTTATTGTATTGCGATAAAAACCCTCCGTAAGTATTAAACCGAATTTCAAAATGTATATTTCCATTTTCAATTCAGAACCATTCAGAATTACCTAGTTTTAGTTCCATCGTGATTTTCCCCTAACTACTAGTATTTTTTTATATCATAAGATAGCAAAACCATCGCCTATAGACACCAAATATTGAATGCGTTGCAATGGAGCGGGTTTGTAATGGCACATGCATAAGTTTACCGGCTACCTTATGCTTCAAACCGGAACACGACAGTGACAAGCTCTGACGCTATTGCGACAGGAATAGCGTCAGTGCTTGTCACTGTCGTGTTACACTAATGTAAGGCGGTGGCGTCCAGATCCAGACGAGCCATTGCAGAACTCTACATTGTTTGGCCAATCGTTCACTTTTTATGAACTGCCTGGCAGATTGGCAGATGGTCTATTCTTTTAAATACATAAATATTACTATCCTGGTTAGTCTTGATACATGAACAGAATATTACAAAGTATCATCAGCTAATAATTAATTAATCAAGTTCAGTCATTGTAAGTTGGATGATTCCATTCTTCAAATTCGCCAGAAATACTAAGGTAAGTATCAGCTGTGTGTTACACTTTTGTTCATAGTTTCTTCTATTTAATTATAACACGCCTAAAACATTTCTCATTATTTAATGTCTAGGTATTTTTGTCAATCTTAAGCCATGAACTAAGTACGAGAGAAAATGAATCATACTAGTTTAATACATAAATCGATCGATCGATCGATGACTCGAGATCAAAGAGATTAATGTACGTACCTACGTAGAATTTTTAGTAGTTCACGTTACACGTTCAAGTATACTTTAGTAGTTAGTAGGTACATAGAAACCGTTGCTCACGAGTCGAGACGACAAGCGCAAGGTGATTCGGTTCTCGGCTCTCGGTTATTTACTACTTTATTTTTTTCGATTATGTTGATTCGAAACAAATAAGCTTAAATATATAAGTGTAAAATTTTGATATACGAAATATACTTACGAATCAGAATTTTCCGACTCCGTTTCGCTTTCTTCGCTCCTCTGCGCTTTCCATTTCTTATACCTATCTATTAGATCCATTAAATATGAATTCTTTTTTGCCTTTCTAATAAATTGGAACTTTAACAACTCCTTCGCTGTCGGCCTCTGTAACGTAAAAATCAAATATGACGAGATGTTCTATAAATATTAGACTAAAGTTTTTAGCACTAGATTTTCCTCGTTTTGGTTCGGGTTTTAGGTCAGTAGTTCTTTCAATGCAAGGGATTATTCAAACTCGTCAAAACCAACGTGATTACTAGATGGTAGATTTCTGCATTTTTTTTTATATATCAAAAGATAGCAAACAAGCAGATGGCTCTCCCGATGGAAAGAGACAACCACCAACTATAGACACCAAATGTGTTAATGGTGCGTTGCGGATATAATGGATGTGCCTTTCAAAGCAATTTCTTAGTTTTTCAGTGTAGCTTGCATTTACACCCAGAAATATAGAGTTATACTGCTTAATACCGATGAAACAAAATCACTCAAAGGGTAATTTTTAAACCTTGTCATCTCATTCGGCAAGATAAAATAGTACGACATGGCTTATTTCAATTTTATCACGATATAATACATCTACAAATGTATGATACTTTTGACAGTGATAGGAGCGTTTGCTCATATGCCTGGTGACACGTTCCCTTCCTAATGCCGTGTCTATTGGTATTCATGTGGTCTGTCGTTGCAATATATGTGGCGGGATAGTGATGAACCTTGCATAAGTTTACCGGCTATTTTAAGGCGGCGGTACCAAAACCCGGGCAAAGTCAAAGTCAAGAGACGTTGCAGAACTGTACCATCTAGTTAGTAGTCACGATGTTAGTGACATATTGGCCTTCTTTCGTCTTTTACGAGATGCCTAGCAGTAAGTCAGTCGATATAATAACACGGGGAGCATTGAGCAACTAAGTAAGTTTGACCTAGAGTACCTATTCGGTAGTTCTTAAGGAAACCAGAGAAGATTTTAATTCATCTCAATGTCAATTTGTAAAAAGATAAAATGTTGATCAGTCTCCCAGCAATCGCATAATAACGATATACCGTATATTAGACAGAAGTAAATCGGGTGAATAATGGTTCATCTCAATTTCAATTTAAGATAAAAAATATCAATCACTTCGGCGATAAGGAACTTACATTTTCCGGGTCCTTATTTAAACACGCCTCGACGAACTCTTTGAACGGCTTCGAGTAACTGCCTGTGAGTTGTGGGGGATTGTTCTTCGGTATTAGGAAAAGAACTCTCATTGGATGAAGTTCAGAGTTCGGCGGTTCGCCTTTAGCTAATTCTATTGCAGTAATTCCAAGCGACCATATATCTGCTTTGCTGTCGTAGCAGGACTGTTTAATGACCTCCGGTGCCATCCAGAACGGCGTCCCGACGAATGTGTTGCGTTTGCTTGTAGTGTTTGTTAACTGACCAGCGACACCTGTAATACATAATTTTATTATTAAGTCTACTGCTATTATTTTCTCAAGCTAGGTGCAGCTGTTTTTTCTATTAGGAATGACAGCTTTTATGTCAAAAGGGATGATTTAAAAATAAATATTGGCTAGGAGAAGATTTATGCAAATATTAATAAGTCACTTGACTCTCAAATTTGGCTTGTCTTCGCCGGTCTCATGTCAAAAGTTTTTATTGTATGTGCAAACGTACGACCGACTTGAGGTGTCCTATTCGCTTCCACCAAGGAATAAGGCTTCTTTACATTTTGCAGACGATATCAAAATTCCCCTACTGTATCCCATCCCACGCCTCCATATAAAGTATAAACAAAAAGTATATCGAATTAATATGTATACTTATCATTTCTTTGGTAAATTACACAGGCATATTCCGATGCCTGTGCCCGCAAAATATTTGTACCGCCCGCCCGTGTATAGGATATTTTAAATACTGTCGTCTGTATACTAAATGCTTATCTTGCAACATATATTTTGATTAAATTCCAAAGACTCGTAAAATATTAGCCATGAGCCTATAGTTTAATAAGTTATTTTATAATGATTTGGTTTTATACGAAATTTCTGCAATAAAAAAGACCTAATTTCCATTTATTGCTCTAAGCTCGTCAATATATTTAAAAAATTGGCAAAGTGTGTGTCGGGCCACGCGCAATATGTAGGGTTCCGAAGTTCACAATAATGCGGGACTACTCAAAAACTTGTAAAGCCTGCTAAGCCGTGATAGTTTCCTTTTAATTTCATTATATTTACTACTATCGTGAATTCCCATCCCCAAAAATAGGAGCTACTCTAAAAAAAATTTTTTTTAGATTTTAATTTACCACTTTGTTGCCACGACTAATTTTTATATTTATGCCAAATCACAACTTTCTAGTAGTAAGGGTTCTTAAGTTAGACTGCGGACAAAAATACAAATATATTGGTCAGCTCGCTAACATTCATGTAGTGTTTCTTTCCACCAGGAGAGCCATTTACTTGTTGGCTATCTTGGGATATAAAAAAACATACATATACACCCATTCTCACTCCAAATCCCTTTTTATAGTTAGGCAGCGAGAACCGAGTAACATAAATCATGATTCATGAATCATGATCCAGGCAGACTTGCCTTGCTTTCTCCATATTCATAACTCTCTTAATACAAACACGGCGTAATGAATTCATTATATTTTTTTAGTATCAACGTTTTAATAAATATGTCATTGAATTTTTATTGGATTAATATTTCGTGCTCCAATAATTGTGCACTTTAAATAAGAGAGTTTTTAGGGTTCCGAAGTCAACTAGGAACCCTTATAGTTTCACCATGTCCGTCCAACCGGCCGTCTGTCCGTTCGCAGCCTAGCTCAGAGATTCTTAGTACTAGAAAGCTATAATTTGAATTGAATTTGAAAAATTAAAATTAAATGTGCATATTAGTCACGCCTATAAAATGGTAAATAAAAATATTGCGAGTAAAACAAATTTTCGATTGAGGGATCCTTCTGTCAAAGTCAAAGTCAATTTAATTTAAAAATTATAAAATGTGCCTATTTGGAGAAATTTCAATGGGCGGCAAACCACTGGTGCAGATATATCCATCATTGGTTTAATAGGTTCCTGGCATGAAACAATAAAAAGCCTTCTTGTTACTCCGCATTATTGTGATAGACAACTACTGAACCCTACATCGCGTTTGGCCCGACACGCACTTGGCTGGTTTTTATTGAATGCGTATAGTTTGTTAGACGCCTATTTATTCGTCAACTCCAAGTATCCCTGACGTAGCATATTACTCGGAAAAATAACATAACTTATATTTTCGTTACGTACATCGATATCAACCTTATATTTATCTTCTACACTAAATTGACAGGCAAGAGAGTAAATGATTTGTTTTGACAGTTGGCACTTGTAAGTTATGGTATATAAACATCAAACAAAGAACTATGATTGACATAGAATCGATTCTTGGATCGAATAATACTTCAAAGTTCAAACCACGATTTGGTTTCACAATATTCTCTAAGTGGTCTCCGTGTTGGCTTGGGCTCCATTTGAAACAGTTAATTAAATGCGAATGATTAATCCATAAGTGTCACTACGATAGTGATTATTAGATGGTAGATACCTTGCCTAGGGTTGGTTTGATCACCTTGCCACCTTACTTTTCTTACGTTCTGCTTTGGACTTTGGAATACCGAAACCGATAAGCTTGATATGAGTAGCATTATTATTACTTTCTTCGCTACCATTACACCATTACATTTTGTATACAAAAATAAACAAATTACATTTTATTCATAATAGTATCATAAACTAATTTTATTTGTGTCCCGTTTTAAATAAAGCTACAATCCAAAATTGCTTCCATAAAGTCGAGTTTAGATTTAAATATGCATATCAATGTCAATTCTGTTTAAGCTTTTCCAGCTGCTAGGCAATGTTCAAATGGAATTTCACTTCGTTTTATAAACGCTATTGCGGTTGAAGTTTGAATTGTACTTTAAGAAACAAGACCGCTTTAGTACTCTTCTTACTCGTGTCCGTTAATACGCCGGCACTTTGGCTGTCGTCTCTCCGCATTTCCACAGATAATAAAATACTTTGAAAATACAATCGAGCTTTTGCATTTCTAGCAAAATGCATCGTATATTTTGGTTCCTTTGGTACGTAAGAAATGTTTGAAAACGATTCAGTGCTGGCGCGAAGCCAGTTAACGTAAAGCAAATAGGTTAATAACTTGATTATGTACATTATATAGGTTATATACATAAGCACACATTTATTTGGAACGTGACACAATTGACGAGTTTTTGGCACAATGGAATATCGGCATTCGGCCTGCTTGTCGCGAGTAGCGACTCCAGCTTCAAGTGGCTTCCAATTTGTCTAAGAAATACATACCTACACTTACGTCGCGGCTACATTATCATGATAAATCAAATTTTCGCGTTGTCGCGATGTGTGTGGAGACCTAATTTGTCGAATCGCATCATTCGGGCTACTACAAAGGTCTTCATGCTTCTGTCGGTATTCTACTTAAAAAAAGTAAAAACTAAAAATATTAAGTTTATTTCGCTTTTGCATTCTGCGCATCGCAAGTTGTAGCGAGATATGCCCGAACTGTTGTCAACCCAGCTGAATTAAACCATAAACAAATTAAGCTATTGCTTAGGGCATCACGTCTTGGGGCATCAGAAACAGCATCAGCAAAAAAAAGTTTAAACTGATTAGAACGTCGACGTACGGGGTCACATAATGATCCATCTCGTTGTAATAAATACAAACGTTATTTTTTTAAGACCGATACTAGGTACTTAGTTTAGTTATGGATAGAGTAGCACGCGCAGTTATGGATTACTTAGGGCATCAAGTACAACTTTAATCCTGCACTGTGTCGACCGAGCATATGTAGCGACTGGCGAGGTTGTTTGCCGTATCGATTATCGAGATAATGATCTACGAATCTTTGTGCCATAATGAGGCCCTGGAGTGCGTGCAACAGAACTTCAAGGGACTGCAAATGCCCTTGTGTTTCCGGAATGCTACATCTCTGTCGTCAAAACATGGGGCATGTCCTTTCCAGTTACAAAATAATATTATATGACTGGACAAATTACAGGGCTTGATCTAACTCCAAAGTAAGCAAATTATTTTTTTATGATATGGGTGTTAGTCAACGATATTAATACGTACATATTATAATTATTAATTACATATATAAATATTTTTATATTTTTAATAAACACCCAAACCCAGAAATACAAACATCCATGCTCATCAAACTAATGTTTGTCCCTGCCGGGAATCGAACCCGGGCCCTATCGATTGTATACACATTGTGGGACCTAGTATCTTCGGCTAATCGTGGGTGCACTGGGTGTACATCTGCCTAACCTTTCGGGGATACGGGCGTGAAGTAATTTTTTTAATGTACATATATTCTATCTGTCCATACGTATAATCGGGGTGATTTTTAAAGCCATATAGGCTTAATTATCCTTCTTTTTGGATGTCAGACTTCCAAGTTAAGATAATGTGAAGAATAGTTTTACCCGTAATATTTTCATACAAGGAATTGTTCACTACTTACAACTCTTACAATACAACATAACATCATAATATTACAAGCACGTAAGACATAAGATCTGCTACAATCTCGTATTACTACTGCTGGGAAACTTTACGGAAATCGAGTGAATCGTGTAATCGATGTATCAGCGCTTTATTCGATATCCCTTACATTAAATATCTACTCGTATATGAAGGAACGCGAAATGCTTACTTATTAATTCATGTTACTCTGAACATTACATGTTTAGACTTAGCTTTTAGTACGTTGTTAAACTCATACGTAGCAATAAACTTCAATTAAGCATGAACTTAATTAACATTTATCTATACAAATATAAAAATACTAAAGACAGGTGTTTTTTAACTTCCCGCTAAAGAAAGTTACTGACTTTGACGGCATTCAATTGGATTTTACTAAACTCAGACTCCTTGAAAATTGCAAACGATTCGGTTCAGTACATTGTGAGAAAATTTACCCAGTATATTTTGAGAAATTTCAAATCTTTAAAAACATAATATATTAAATAAGAGCTAACTCAAGCTAAGCTAAGAAATAACACGTTACTAACCAAGACCAAGTAAGTTATGAAAAATTTTGCCCCAAGCCACATTTTTTAATCAAACAGGCTTTCCTGATGAAAAGAGATAACCATTCCCCATAGATACCGAAAATGTTGCTATCAATAATGTATTACATTGCTTAAGGCCAGTTGCATAAGTTTGCTGCCTATCTTACTCTTCAAACCTAGGCAAGATATTATAGAGCTATTCCATGGCAAGATCAGTTTCCGCAGAAAAAGCAGATTAGTCGACAAGAGCGTCGCCAGGGGGGGGAGCAGTTGTGGGCAGCTGCATAGAGACTCTGGATCTTTTTTAAACATTATAATAAAATCGCTGGACAAAAAGATCATCGCATTCAAAAGGAGTATAAAGGAGTGTTATATTTTTTATGTTACGTTAGTAAATTTGTTAACTAGCGTCCCGCTCGGCTTCACACTGTTGTGGCCCATTGGTCTGTAGCCCTATGAAACAAAATCACCAAAAAAACTCAAAGTAATTCTGTTGATCCTATCGCTAGCTTCACAGGATTATGCACTGGGCTAAACTGAAAGTTGAACGAAAATTTCATTTAAACCGCTCTGGTCGTTTTGGAATCCAAAGGGAATTTGAAATCCGTACGCACATCTAGTTTTATATAGAAAGAAAAGACATTTGGTGCTATTAGTAAACCAATTTGAGTCAATGTTAAGATTAACGATCATGCCATCTCATCGAATACGACAGAGCAATACGTAATAATGAGCAAGAGAGAACGCTAACTAATGTACACTATCAAAGTTGTTTATTAAAAAAACCGTTTATATCAACTTGTGTAAAACCGGGGAACATAGCTAGTGAATAATTCAAAGTAAACAAAAGCGAAAAATATACCCATTTCCTCGATTGTATTTTCACAGAAGCCATTATTAGCCACTAAAATAGTGTCGCTCAACATCGCGGAACATTACAACGACTAACACGTACGACATTGGATCCCGCTACAATCTTGTATTACTCGTACTTCCGTTGAGGATCTATTAAGGAAATCGAGAGTATGGCGTAATAGACGTGTTAGCGTTCTACACAATATCCATAAATAGGGGAATCGAGTAATCGCTGTATCAGTTCTTTATTCGATATGCTTTACATTAAATATCTGAAAGAACAGATGTCCAATTGAATGTGCTTACTTAAACAATCCTGTCAAATTAAAGTAAGCATCTTCACGCCTATATCCCCAAAGGGGTAGACAGAGGTACAACCAGTGCATCCACGATTAGCCAAAGATACTTGGTCCCACAATATGATAGGTGGCTATAGCCTATCGTCAACCGGGCACTTTTCCAATCCTGGGCAACGTTGATTTTATCAGAAAACTGAAAAACGCATTTTTTAATTGCCTGACCCAGGAATATAACCCGGGACCTCGCGTGGTCAACTCCGACACCAGACCACTAGACCACAGAGGCGCCGGACTAATGTTTAATATGACGAGATTATCTTGGATTGTTTAGTGTTTTTGATTGATTTGATTGGATTGGTTAAACGTCTTACCACCGTCGTGACGACTAAATGGTAGACACCTGTAGTGTCACCCAAGTTAGGAACCATCGCCTTACCTATTTCTGCCGCAAATCGCAATAGCATCAGTGCTAGTCGCTGACGTATACCGTCACACGGATAGTAACGCGCCATTATAATAAATAAATATTCCGGGACAATTTACACAAATTGATCTGACCCCAAAGTAAGCAAATTATTTGCTTGTGTTATGGGTGTTAGTCAACGATACTAAATACATAGAATTACATAATGTATAGATAATTTTATATATTTAATAAACTTCCAAACCCAGAAATACAAACATCTATGCTCATCACACAAATGTTTGTCCCTGCCAGGAATCGAACCCGGGCCCCATTGATGCGCAGTCAGGTTCGCTAACCACTCGACCAACGGGGCGGTTAAAAATCAATGTCATCGTTGCTAGTATAAAATAAACCGTATCCGACTGTACATGTGCTAAGCAGGTCACTTTTAATATATTTATCTTTGTACCAATTCCACTTCAGGGAAAATCGGAAAAATCTAATTAACGACGATAGTACCTTGCATGGGGAAACGCGTTGACGTGTAAACGTTATCAAATCAATCGGCCATCCATTGAATGAACACGCACGAATTACCGCGGTATTTGCGAGATAGCGGTATATTGGGCACCAAACTTGTTTGTGTCATTGAATTAACAAACCTTATTAACTAACGGTCTTATTAATAAAAACAAACTGGATAAGTGCCTGTTAAACTCGCATGTAGTGGGTTTCCTATAATACCATAGACTTGTTATAAATTGACGTGTAACTATAGGTTATTATATACAACTAATTTTTATATATAGTACCTAACTAATTTCTGTTTTTTCAAAATTCAAGTAGTATCAAAGATAAAGAGGGGGCAACGTCAGTTTTTTTCTGTTTTCTTAAAAGGCTTAAAAACTGCTAGACTTAAAATAAAAAATCTGTTAAACGGTTGACCCTGAAGGCCATCCCTGAAACTTGCCGCTAAATTGAAGTATTTTAAGCTTAAAGAAGCAAGAACTATACCTAAGCATGTAATATGTAATAATGACAGCATTTTAATTATGAAAAGATAAATATTTTCAAAATTACGATCGATTTTAAATTTTCAAATGGGATTCAACGCAATTTTTTTCTAATGTGTCCCTCGATTGTGCCGTTTTAAATTTATTTAGTTACGATGGTAATGTTTAAGTCATCGACTCAATAGATACAGTAGTTTCAAAGCAATGTGCTTTACGGCTGTGATAAACAGCGGACAGAATGACAGGCACAAGTGATCCTATTTTTTTCTTTTGAGTTACGGAATCATAAAACTTGTGATAATGAGCGTAAGCAGCGCACATTGACATATTATTAATAACAACTGTAACATATAATGTCATAAATGATTGAGTAGGTATTCTGTATCTATCATTATCATGTATGTAAAAGTGGATGAGAGAGAATAAGTGCAATCTTTTCCGCGAACGGCGTGCTTATATGAAGATAGTCATAAATGTGAAGGAAGCAAGGCAAATCAGGAAATGTGCAAGCATTTCTCTCTGCCAACCTCATAAGGGTTCTTGCGTAAAGATATGAATGGAAGTGTGTTCGTGAAAAACAAACCCAGAAACGCTATCTGATCTAAAGTAACGTGTGTAAAAAATAAGCATTTTGTATCCGAAATAGAAATGCGTGGACTTTTATTAACAAAAACGTCCCTATTTATAAACTACTAATCCTGCTAGTAAATATTGTCCATTTTATAGCATTCATTTAGATATACCATTGCGTAAGAGGAAAAGAGACATCATGACCTCTAACATTCATCCCCGTGGTAAATGTATCATTAATAAGACCTTTGGTGCTTGAAATAACAGAAACTAACAGCGTTGCCTACGTTGTTTACTTCACCCAAAGTTAATTCTCACTTGTATTTACGTTGTGACATTATGAACTAAATAAATAGCCTGAAATCCTTAGAGTGAAGGGAAGGAAAAAGCGTTATATGGAAATTAAGTTTAAGTAACTCATTAGGAAAAATTGCACTTTTCAATATCATAGATCAACTGCTTTCTGCTAGGCATCTTGTTAAAGGCGTGAGAAGACTAATACGTGTCACTAAAATCGAGACTACCAAATAAGTGGTAGAATTCTGCAAAGGCCAGTGCCGGATTAAGCCAGCGCGGGGCCTATAGAAAATTCTATTAAGGGGCCCTAGTAATGTTTAAGGTTATCAAGTTTATGATATTAAATTAAACAAAATTGTTACAAACAAACGGTTTCTTGATTTAATTTGGCAGGAGCCAGCAGATAAAGGCTTAAATTATGTTTTTTTTTATTCAACTTTTTTTTTTGACAACATCAATTTGAAAAAAAAAATACGAGTGGCACACGGGGACCGCCGCGGTAAAGCTCTTGCATAGCGCACAGCCCACCCGCATATGTTTAGTCGCACGCACACACCGTGCCGAAGTTTGCCGAACTGAAACGACGTTAGACGATGCAAGGCTTTCAACGCCGAACCACTGTGCCGGTCGGAGTGGAGGTGTTAGGTTTATTTTCGTTACGGAATTTCTTGAGTCGGTTGCCGCTCTCAAAGCCCGCGATAAAAGCTATGCAATAGCTTAAAAACATTTTCACTCTTCAATCTAATTTAAATACATTTCATGGTCAGAAAACTTTGGTGCGCGGGGCATCCTCTTGCCTATTTGCTACTCTTGACACGTGTCTAATCCGGCACTGGCAACGTCTCGCTCAAAATTGGTACCAGCACCTTGTAGGTGTGTTGGTTTCCTTAGCTCCCTTTGAAAAATAGATCATCTGCCGTTCTGCAGGCAGATCATAAGTAGCTATGCGAGTCACTAGCATTGTGGTTACTAGTTAATAGCATCAGTGTTTGTCACTGTCGTATTCCTTGGTGCGACGCTATACTTGTGGCGAAATCTAATAGCCACATTTATAAGCTTACTGTCTATCTTACCCTCCAAAGTCCAAACAGAAACACAACAGTGACAAGCACTGATGCTATTGCGACAGGAATACGTAAGGCAGTGATATGAGACCCGGGTGAGACTATGCAGAATCCTACCACCTAGTGGCCACGATGGTAGTGACTGACATAACCAATCGTTCACCTCTTACGAATCGACTTTCAGAACGACAAAAGGTCTATTCTTCAAACGGAGCCCGGACCAACACAGGGTACAAGAATAGCACAAGCAAACGAACACACTGTTCGTGTGATAGTTAGATGTATCCGCTGCATCACACGCTTACTCTCAGAGCTGTACCACATGCAACAACCCCAAAAGTAGGCGTGTTAAGCTTCGCAAGCAAGTTTACCCTGATCATAACCGTGTTCTTATTTGGCAAATACTAATTTCAAGACTGTATTTGTAATCAAATAATAAGCGATAATAAGTTCAAAGGGGATAAGAAAGTGGGCCGTGAGATATTGCTCATTAATCCACCCAATTAACTAAGTTAAGAACGCAATTTGATTAATATCTTACTAAGTTAAATTTAGTACTTGCTTACTTCATCAAACTTATATTCAACCCATCCCCGTGTTGGTTCGGGCTCCTTTGAAGAATAGACCAACTGCCGTTCTTCCAGGCAGGTCGTAAGAAACGACCGATCGGCTATAGGTACGTGTCACTACTGTCGTGATAGGTGTTAGAGTTCCGCAACGGCTCGCCCGGGTATTTGGTACCACCGCCTTATACCTATTCCTGCCGTAATGCATCAGTGTTTTTAGCTGTCGTTTTCCGGTTTGGAGGGTGAGGTAGCCGGTAAACTTATGCATGTAACATTAAGATGTGTATCTTCACGCCCATTTCCCCGAAGAGGTAGGCAGAGGTACAACCAGTGCACCCACGATTAGCCGAAGATAC
>DWBA01000021.1:0-21322 GCA_018236825.1 Apodemia zela | reverse complement strand
GGGCGCGTGGTGCTGGCGGGCGCGGGCGCGGCGGCGGCGCCCGAGCCCGCGCCGCCGCCCGCGCCCGTCTGACCCGCGCTGGCGCTCGCGCTGCTGCCCGCGCTCGTGGACGACTCCCCGCTGCCCGCACCGCTGCCCGAGCTCTTGAGCCCACCCAAGCGCACTTAATTATTTTTTACGCTAGTTGTTTCGAGTACTTTGGCGTCGGCGGGCCAGCGGCGCGGACGAGCCGCGTGCGCGCGCGAGTGTACTGTATTCGCGTGGCCGGAGCTACTGAGATTGTTTTGCGACCGACGTTCGCGTTCACCGTGTTTTACAGTTTTGTGTTTCGCGTCGATCCTATTCGCGGAGTGAAGCCGAGTGCCCGTTGGAGATTATCGTTTTAGCGTGCACGCCGTTTTTTTTGTCACTAGTGTTTTAAGATATCGAATTAAATTGAGGAAACATTAAAAGCTTATTTTTGTATTCGAAAGAGACTACGTTCTATCTGTGTACATTTGTAAGCGAGTCGCTACGGTATCTGAGATTGTCGGAGTGTGTGTTGGTCGCGAGGCGTCGTTTTTCCCCAAGACGACGTCTCGCGGTGGTGAGTGTTGAGCGCTAGAGAGCGACGCGGATTGACGTTTGCTTCAATGAGTTCCGCTTCACTCGGTCTCCGGCGGCGCTGCCGGCAGACAGGACGCCGCGCTCAATTTACGGCATTTATAAACGTTATATAAAATATATTGTATACAAACATCACTACATTCATTTTTAACTCGTTTACTGCGTTTGAACGCTAGCGTAAATGTATTTAATACCTACGCTTAAGAAAAGCAATGGCTATGCCTATTCATATCAAATTTGTCCATGATAGTTTTAATAGTTCCGACTTTTAAGCTTCTTACTGTACCAAAAGACGAAAAACCCGTCATACCTTCTAGTCGAGGTCAGTCTCCTCGGTCTTTAGAAAAATTTTTGCATTGTTATCTATGTAAGCTTAGCGAATCAACAGTAAATTGGTACCAGAGTTCACTTCCGTCCTAAATCAGTACGCATCATATGAATCGAGCCATTTTACGTAATGAGCACCCTTACGTGGTTAATGTAATTTTCTTCCCCTGAATTGCATTAACTGCGCAATACGGACAGAGCCGTGCGTCTTCCCCTCGCCACGGCCTGCTCGTTCCCATTTACCTGTATCAAATTGTTGTCAGCGGGCTGGTACTGCTTCTGTTTTATTAAAGTGCACACACTTTTCGCCGATGTTGTCTGTGTCATCGCAATGATCTTTCGCGTAGTAGATGCATTTTATTGTATACTGAATGAAATTTGGCTATCCGAAAGACAGTTTTAGCAATAAGATTTATAATAAACCTAAGAGATCGAACGTCCCTTACCGAGTAAGGTAGGTAATATTGAAACGTTTATTTTTCGATTGACATCTCTCTACAATGGAAGGCGCGCGAATGTGAAGTAAACAGTACAATTTTACTAATAACCGACCACACCAACATAACAATCGGGATAATTCTGCCTGTCAGGACAATAGAGTTAGGTGTTGAACTCTGCCTTTACTACAATTATTTAAGTATCTAGGTTAATAATACTTACTAATTAATAAAGAAACAGAGTCCAGCATCTGAGTAAGTCATGAGCAGGTTAAGGTAAAATTTTATAAAATTATGGACTTATAAAGCAGATTTTTCAGAAAGTTCACTCACAAAAGGGAAAATATTAAAGGATATTAAATATTCATTAATTATTTCTTCATTAAAGTGACGTTTGTATATATCCGGATAAATGATGCTATGATAATCATGAGTGTAAGAACGCATTTCACCCGACTGTACGTTAGTTTGGTCGGTTAGTAGAACCGACTATCGTGTCGGTGGACTCAAATTTAGTGCGTCATTTTGGTCAAATGATTCTCGAAGTTGAGCTACGTCAGTATTGTCTTTTCTAGCACAAGTAATTTTTAAACAAAATTTTTTGTAAATTATCTTTGGTAACAATAAATTTTCTATTTATATGTACATAATCAAGAGCTTACCGCCGCCGGGTGGAGCCCGAACCGCACTTCGCAACGTACATTAAATCGTATTTGAAAACGATGCGAGTCGCGTAGTGATAAAAGCTTGAAGCAATAACGTTGACGTGTGCTCGAGTTTCGCTTTTCTTACGAATCATGTCCTTGAATAGTTGTGTGTTGGTTGTATTACGTTTTATTCAATAAAATGTGAAATATTTCAAAGTGCAAGACAATCTAACGTCGCAAAATTTTAAAGAGTCAGTGTATTGTAAACTAAGATGAGACGCTTAACGTTTTGCACCTATTTTGCAATAATAATTACAATTAAGGGTAATATGTAGATAAAGTTTATAAAATGGCGGTGCGGTGAGCTTGTTAGCGCAAATCTTCCCCAGCGCTAGCCAGTCCACCGCAGAAACCAATCCTGCCCTCGGATGATTTGGTTGAGGTACCACATGACCACGACAAAATGAGATCTACGTAGAACAAAACAATTTCAACTCTCACGTCTCTGTTTTTCGTGTAACTCCAGTACAGAGAAAAGAAACACTTCTATTAATGTTTAAAATATATGTCTATTGAATATTTATCGAATCTTAGCAGGATTGCAATCGGCTTTAGGACTCATTTTAGCGTGACCATGTGGTAAATACACTATGAAATGCAGCTGGTCATGTTTACGCTGGTTACAAAGTGTCATGGAACGGTTTATTTTATGTACAGACAAACTTGTCTGATATTAAAAAATACATGCGGTTTCTAATAACTTCACAGATAAATAGATTTTGTATTAAAAGAAAAAAACACTTTTCATTCACTGATAACAGTTACAGCTCTCCCTGAGGGTACTTTCATTAAAAATAACAATATCGCTTTCAGTAAACGCATAGATAGTCTCGTTTATATTCAAAATTGATTTTAGTGTAGATATTTAAAATTAATAAAAAGATCATGAGTTACTATTCCAAAATAAAAAACAGCCGTTCCTTGACACCAAATATTAATATTAAATTCTATTGTTTGTTTTGTTTATGGTAAAACCAAATATTTTTATCTACTATTAGGCATATTGGCACAAAAAAAGTTGTGTTTAATTAAGTTTAGACAATAAGTTACGATATCATTGTATTATTTGTTTAACTAAACTTATGACAAAAAGTGAGTTCAGTTTGCTGAATGATAGAGGTTTAATTGAGTATTTATTATATATATATTGTTGAAGTTTGTACAAAATAAATTAAGTAAACGATAAAATATAGAACTTGACTGCTTTACATCTTGTTTCATTTGTGACTTTATTCAAAAGTATTTCACAAATCAAAACATCTTCAAGAAAATATCTTACTCTTTCATAAAAAGTCGACAAAGTAACTTTAAAATCTTTAATATTGCACATGTACATAGATGTACAAAACCGTCGCCTTCTATAAAACGTTTTACTCACAATAGGCTTGTTCCTGATTTTTAGAAAGTGGTTTGAATTTGTTTAAATACAAGCATCTGAACAGTTGCTGTTTAAAAACAAACGTAAATTTCGTACGTAAATGCGTTGTCACAGCGATTTCATTCCGTGCAAAACAAACGTATTTGACATAGTAATTTTAAACACTGTTTAAAATATGAATTATTAAAGTAATATTTTGCAAGGCGTGACATCATGAGCTCTTACTGGCATTCGTTGTCATGTCAAGGAGCACTTTATTTTCATTTTCTATATACTGTTAGTTAATTTTATTTATTGGGTATATAAATTAAAAATAATGTAAATTTTTAATCCAAAATATTAAAAAAAATTCCGCCGCATTCCGATCCGGTAGTGGTTATAAAAAATGTCGACTCGACAATACTTTCTGACTGTAAAGGTTTATTTGAATAAAACATTTTTGACTTTCACTTTGAGTCGTAGTTCCCAAATTTTCACAAAAAATTACTTTAGAGCCCTTTAACAAATTTTTTTCAAGGAATTAGGGAATATGATACCATTTTTTCAATAGAGAGAGGCATACTTTTCTCGCATTTTCCATTATTTTTATATAAAAAACATTTTAATGATGGAAATTGCAATATTAGTTTTTTACTATTTCCTCCACCACCTATGAGGTAGAGTTTGGAGGCGCATTCTTTTTACGTGGTATAATCCAGTCGTTTTATAGCCAATATAATAATTAATCCCCTGTAGGAATAATCCAGTCATTTTATAGCCAACATAATAATTAATTGATTTAATCAGGAACATCAAAATATATTTCCGAATCTACATACTGTATCCTTATCTTGTGTCCGGTCAGTTTAATGAACCAGGCTGCGACTGAGGATCTGGTTGAAGTTCTGTTTGGTGTCTATGGACGATGTTTATCACTTTCCGGTCGGGCATCTAGGGCAGTAAAAAAATCCAATAACTTCGGCTTGAGGGAATTGTCAGATTATATTTTTTTCGTTATTCTTAAATACTGATTTCCTTGAAAATAAAATAAAATGTAACCGCGCTCGAGAATGTCAAGACAACGTTTTCTTTGCAACTTTGTGACCCTCCCATCTGCTAATTCGTCCGTATTTCTAAATGTACCTTGATCCTTGATTGTTAGCTCGCAATTAACCCACCATACCTTAATCTGACGCGCATCAGAGTATATCCATGTCACTGTTTTATTTTACAATTTTGAAAATCTGTAGACGCTTTCCCCACGATTGAAATGAAAAATATATATTATAACCTTTTATTTTTCCTATCATCTAGGTCAATACCTAGGTCAATACAACGCTCGAGTAAATTCCCATTGTGCATCATGTTGCGTTATGCTTCCCCCGTGTTGGTCCGGGCTCTTTTAAGAAATAGACCAACTGCCGTTCTGCCAGGCAGGTCGCAAAAGGCGACCGATTGGCTATACGTGTATACCATCGTGCCTACTAGGTGGTAGAGATCCTCAACGAATACTCGGGTATTTGGTACCACCGCCCTACATATTCCTGTCGCAATAGCGTCAATGATTGCCATTGTCGTGTTCCGGTGTGGAGGGTCAGGTAGCCGGCAGACTTATGCATGTGGCATTGCCATCGCCATCCCGCCACACGGATAGCAACGGACCATTAACATATTTGTGTTTATATGCGATGGTTTATATTTCCATCAGGAGAGCCATCTGCTTGTTTGCTATCTTGATATAATAAAACAAAAAAAGAGCCCACTATAAATTACAATTAAAAATGGCCATCAGTTTTTGATAATAACTGCGCTGTAAATGGACAATTGGTAAAATCGATCGTCAAATCGATCGCCAAATTGACGCGTCCATCCGTCTACAAGGAACACATTAACATTCCGCTATGTAGATGCGTTAAGTTAACTGAACAGTCAATATCTTGCGTTTTGAAAAACTTTTAACGTCTTTCGACTTACAAAAAATAAAACATTAGAATCTATTTTTATTTGGCTTTATTTGTCCTATACAAATTTCTAAATATTTAGCTTGAGTGGCATATGTAATTACAAGTAGGTATTCGATCTTAGAAAATAAGGTGATGTCCATGTCCATGTAAATCATTAGTCTTTAACCTCTTGTCCGATTTTTGTTATGGTCCGAGTACTAGGTGACATGAGCCTGTAAACAATTCAACGTTTTGTCAGCCAACGACATTAGCAGCCTATGTAAAAATTGTAAGTGCGGAAGTTTATGTGTGTTTTTACTTGCTTTTAACGACGGATTAGATGCATTGATTTGAATAGCATTGATTTATAAATGCAGTCCATGTCAGAACTTAATACGAATATTTTTTCCAGGGTAAAAAATCCTTCATTTTTATTTCAGAGTAAATTTCAGAACACATTCAGAATAAATTTAACCAAGTAGTAGGCTACGACGTGTAGTTTTTACAAACTGCTAGATAATGCTAAAGATGTGTGATGCACGAGAGATGAGTATTTAAAGTCGAAACATGTGTGCAGACTGCAGCCATGTTAGTTAGTTGAGATAAATGCTTCTTCGATACCGACAAAACGAGTAGTAAAAATTTTCTCACATCGCATATCTTAAGGAGGCTGGTTGTGGATGTTCTAGTCCCAACCATTATCGGTTTTTGCGGGCTGGAACATTTGCATTATTCTTTCTACGTGTTAAAATCACAATTATGTTTTATACCAGAAAAAAATAATATACCACATTTAACTGCTGCTACTGAATACATTCCTGATAAGAAAACAAAATAAGCAATTGGAAAAAATATCCTAAAAATTGAATAAACACTACACGGTTGTGTATTTCCAGACATCAAGATGGCGAGAAAGGAAATTTAAATTTTGATGCGATGTCCGATGACGGAATTCAACGGTAGGAATTAATCCAAATAACTCGTCGGAACACTCTCCATGATAGATGCGATAGAAGGTGCAAAGAGCAATTTGTCATCGAATTCGAATAGTTGACGCCCAGGCTATTTCTAAACCGCCTACGGTTTAGAAATCAGGCTATTTCTCTCTACTTTACGTCAACTATTCGAATTGCTTTACGCTGAATGCGATCATGAGGAAGAAGCTGGTACTGGGGGGCTCCGGCCCAGAGATGAGAACAGTACTCAGATTTTATACACATTAGAAGCCGAACTTCTGCCTTATAAAGTTGGATGCGATGAGCTGGAAAGAAGTACTGTCTAGCTCTGCTGAGCACATCGAGCTTTTAAGAGACTAGTGTAGCCTTATCATCCATTAGTAAATTTTGTCAAAAATCACATTTTATAATAAATTTTCTACTTCAAACTAGTTATATATCTGCAATCACTGCTTGATATTAAATATGGAATATGTGTCTATTGCTACTAAAATACTATAAAATCGTTGACATACCGATGGCATAACTTAAGCTTTACTAGGTCTTGTTGGAGACGGCGCCAGCGCATCCCTGTGATGATAAACTTTATTATGTTTCCATCAAGTGTGACTATTGTACTTATAACGTATCAACAAACTGAGATTTCATCAGCTCCCAACAAGCCGTTCACTGTCCACAGTGTAATTAGAAAAACGGCTAAATACCGAATGATGCAATTATACACCAAGCTGCTAGGAACTAACAGACTCAGACAGTAAGTGACCCTCCTACACCTACCTACGTTTAACTGAGGACCCAAGTATACAAAGATTCAGTTAAAAATTTCAGTTAAAAAAAAATTATGACAAATTAAAGATAAAACATGGTACAGCAGATCTATGTGCGGCCGCATTTCCGATCTGGTAGCTATAAAATGGTTGACGGGTCATTCGATTCGATGACAAATTCTGATATCTAACATATAAGCCCCGCACGTTCGTATTGCGATGGAACCTCTAGTGTTGCGGCTGTCCATGGGCGGTGGTGATCACTTACCATCAGGTGAGCCTCTTGCTCGTTTGCCCCTTTTTTCTATAAAAAAAAAACCTTGTCACAATAACAGCTCCGTGACGTCATCCATCCCAAAAAAAGTACAGTTAACAAAAAAGATAGACAACAAAAACAATAACCTAGGGTTATAATATGTATTTATATATGTATATTTATAGGTATTAAATAATCAATATTTCCTATTAAATTACCTTATTAAAACTATAAAAGTGAAAGAAGTCTTGTACTGACAATTCGACTACGTCACCAAGATGGCCGCCAGTTACAATATCAACGTGCGGGGATTATAAAGTGTGCCCCTATTACTAAGGCTCCGCCATACATCGGTCATATTCTTTTGAACCGTAATAGGTACACACATATTTTCCAGAGTTGATATTAATTTGACTGTTGTAACATGTAATAAAATGAAGTTAAAAATTTAACAGTCTTCTCCGTATTGGTGCGGGTTTTTGATGACCAGACTATCTGTCATTCTACACGTGACACGGCAGATCGGACGGCACGAGAACGACAAATAATTGGGCAAACCTGTCGCTCCCATTATAACTACTACGTGGTAGAGTTCCGCAATGTCTCACCCGGGCTTAGTACCACCGCTTTACCTATTCCAGTCGCAATAGCATCAATGCTTGTCACTGTCGTGTTCCGCTAATCTTAAGGTCTTTAGGTCGCCAGTAAACTTATTCATGTGGCATTATACCATCTCATCACACGGAGAGCCACGCATCATAACAATAACTTGCTTTACTAAGCAACCCCCTTGTTGGTCCGGGCTCCTTTGAAGAATATGCCAAATACTATTCAGCCAGGCAGTTCGTAAAAGGCGATAGATTGGCGATTCGTGTCGTTACCATCGTGACTACTAGGTTGCAGAGTTCCGCAACGTCTCGCCGGGTATTGGGTACCACCGTCTTACCTATTCATGTCGCAATGGCATCAATGCTTGTCATTATCGTGTTCGGATTTGGAGAGGATAGCCTGTAGACTTCTGCATGGACCTTGCCACATGTATAGCAACGCACCATTAACATCTTTGGTGCCTATAGGCGATGGTTTCTCTTTCCATCAGGAGAGCCATCTGCTTGTTTGTATCTTAAAAAGTTAACCCCAATGTAAGCAAATAATTTGCTTACTTTGGTTAAATCAATTCATGACCAGCGATAAGTCAAAGGCACACTTGCATGGGGAGGTGAAAGAGAGCCCTTTTCATTGCTCATGGAAGTGACCGTAAAACCTTTCAATTTTTCTCCTCTAATACTTATGTACATCTACCAAACAAACATACAATACAATCGAGAAGTACTTACGCGGTAATTAGGCGTGGTGGTGATAACAGAATAATTTAAATTTAAAGAGACGAACTTGCGTGAATTGTATTATATTACCTCGAGAGCTATTTCGAAATTTTAAACTAAGATCATTCAATCCATTCTTTACAAAGGTTATAAATGAAACGCGTGCGCCTTAACTAGATATTTTGAATAATGAAATTATTTCTGGAGTACGACTCCCTTCCAACTTTCGATGCAAGCCCCGCGTGTGCAGAAGGCGCTCAGTGTCGACAACATTGTTGTGAACCACGTCATCAGCACGAAATATCTTGGTAAATCGAACGTGTTATGCGTACACCTTAGTCACATTATCCTTGGTTTTTATGTCGATGACGTCATATCAGAGCTTTGGTACGTAAACCAATAGTGAGACAGAACGGGGCGAAGCCGAGTAGGTGACAATGGTAACGTATATACGGTATTGGTAGATAAGTCTAATTGTAACGTGTATTATAATCATATCTGTTTACGTAAATAAAACGCAGCTCCGAAAATTTGGATATGCTTGGGAAAGAGCTTGGAAAGATAGGAGTAAGGGCAAAATAATATTACATCAGTTCGATGTTACTATTTTTATTTTCGTCTTATTTTTAAGACAGTGATTGTGTCTATGCAGACACATACATTATGCCCGTCAAAAAAATACATAATAATTATGAATACGTTATTCATATAAATATTTTACAGCATCTATATGTACAATGTATGTGCCGATTTGAGTCCACCCAACTCCGTTAAAAATTAACAACGGACATTGTAGGAGGACGACTACATCAAGTCCACTATGTGGACATTCAAGCTTAGTACAAGACCACATATACTGGCAGTGCAAACTTTTCATGCACGATCCGAACCGACATTTCAGAACAATTCGATATGTAGCACTAAAGATACGACAAGCTATATTCGGTCGCTCCAAAACTACATGGAAAACTGTTTCAAGATTTATTTTACTAGTGGAAGAATATAAGTAAAGTTCGTCAGTCATATATCTGTCTAATCTCGTAAAATAGCATTTACAACTCTTTAAGTTTTAAAATTACAAAATTTGAAACAAGATATATTCGGGCCTTCGAGGCATTAAATAAAATTGATCACAGAATAAAAACTATCTTGAACTAGCTTAAAGTTTAGGTAGCTTATACCATATTCTAATAACAAAAATAGGATTTTTGGTAAAAAATATTTTTCTCGTGTCTTCTCTTAACCGATAGCTAAATATTTAGTTATATTGTGCCACTATTTCAATCAAGTATCAATTAAATCACCAAGCACTGAAAGCCAACACTAATGAGTCTCTATCTATGAAATTCATTACATTTAAGAAATTAACTCAAGAAATATTCTATAAAATACATCGTTTAGTGTATTGACTACTACACTAAGCGATCTACGCAACGACAAAAGCTAAATGAGGTCTTGTTAAATTTAGCAACAACATTCAGATACCGTTTCGAAAATCAAGCGAATGACAGAAATAAAATGATTGAAGACGTCCATTTTGTCTTTCTCGGCCCGTAAAATAATTAAGATGTTCTTATTTTGACGCGATTAAAAATTTATGAAATATTTAGTAACTTTTATGAAATATTTTGTGGGGTTAGGCTAGTGAGGCCCATGAAGGGAATTATTAATAATATAGTTACAAGATACTGTTATTTTTTTTATTAAAATTGCGGCGATCATCCCTATCACCACCTATCTCGACATTCCATCCAATATAAAGTAATCGATAAGCGTCCTTGAACCGTCAGTCGTACGTAGGTAACGCGAGCCAGGCGTGATATATTTTGTAATATTAATCATTCGTTCTAGTTGTATTTATTCGTAATAATATAATACAATATATTAAAATAGCATATCCATTGAGACGTTTGTTGGACTAACTGCTTCACGCCATAAGTGCAATGTTTTATAATGTATTAACCATTTCTGATGTAGATATAGTTATTTGGAAACTTTACACTATTTATTGAATAAATAATGGAGTATGATTCTCCATTAATTCTACGTAAAACTTATACAAAATACGAAATTCGAATAATCTTATTGTGTAACACCCGTTATTTCTTAGAGAAATGAATTCCGGCACTTGTCGAAATAAACACCAGAACGACAATAAACATCTCTCAGGCGGACAATATTTGCCAAAACAATCTGTATTTGAAATGCTTTAACCTAAACCTGTTAAATTTAGTTTGTTGGTCTTTCGCAAACTTTTCTTGATATAACACACTTCCAATACAGGATTTCAGACGAAAACAAACCATTTTAACATCAGATAGCATTTTATTCAACATTTTATGTTACCTATAAAACTATACCTGACAATAAATTTTAATTACGGATCAATAGATATTTCTGTCTGCACAAATTCAACAATTTTCATATACATACTATTTAACTTGTGACCCTTCACGATTTAACGAGACCTCGTACAAAAATCATTACAATTAAAATTATTTTAATTACAGTCAAAACTCAAAACTATCCAAATACTACGGGAGATCTGTATCATAAAAAACAAATAAAATATGTTATCATCAAAATATACTAATTATTAGGTACATCAATGTATTTCAAAGAATTTAAATTTAAGATACACATACGCAAATAATTACATGAGTGAACAAATATATAAAATGTAACTTAAACTACTAGCACTTATAGTACAGGCGTCGACAATTAATATGCACTGAACAGAAGAAAACCAACTAATACCAAAACAATGCTATTATTCGACTTTGATTTTCTGAAGTAAGTAACGAGTGACTTTGACTCTTTTTAGAAGGGGGCGCGGTACATTTTTGTAGCAAAAGCATGGCAAGCTGTTCTCCTGATGGTAAGGTAAGGTAAATTTATCACTTTATGTGAAAACCTCTGAATATTTGATCACCTCGACTATCATTTATAGTATTACGTTTTAAGTTAGGTGCATAGGCAATTTTCGTATTTTACGATACACAATGTAAACAAAAACAGACACATATTGTCTATATGAAGTTAACGAGATAGCCACGGCTAACTTCTAAAAGGTAAAAATAAAACCAATGCATTGTACATATTATCTATCTTTTGACAGCCTAAAATCAGCGTCATATTAACTACCGCCTCCTGTAAATTATGTCATGTAAAAGTTTGTAAGGATTGCTTGACTGTTTGTTTCGAAGTGTTTGATATGTCTTAATTTTACGAATTTTATTATTAAATTAGTGTTTAGAATACTCTATTAAACGTTTTAAAACCAGTGAAATTCAATGTATGGGAAATATTTTAGAAATATAAATTCAATAAATCGCCACTGCTTAACTAGTTACCGCATTTTGCCAGTACGTATTTTTCCACTAATATTATGAACAATTTAAAAACTATTCTTTGCTCATTAGTAAAAAAATTAATCATAATTATTTTTGAGAATTTTTGGTGACATAATTTATTGAATTATTTATAACACTAATAGATATAGCTCGTCAATAGCTATAAAATAAAAAATTCTGCTGACGAATCGGGTCAAAAAATAATAAGCTGTTTTTTCTTCACCTATTTAAATACAAATTATATTTTGTTTTCTTCATCGCAAGGGTATATATATAAAATTTTATATTTTTTTTTATTTAAGTAAAATATGTATTGGACTGTAAAATAGAATTCGAACTTAGGACATTAATTTTGTATATTTAAGGTTTAGGAAAATTTAAAAAAAAATATCATGACGTCTGCCGTGTAACATCTTCCAATGCTTTTTTTTGTGACATATATTATTAAAGAGTGGATTTAGCTAGATTATTATAAGACATAATGGAGACATATTGAATCAAAAAAGGTGAAACTTGCTTCGACAATAGCAGGTTGTAATATTTACATTTGAGACCCGATTTGAAGTAAATCCTGATCTTAAGTAGAAACTAACGATGGACTAGTGTTTATTGGTCCTCCGAGCCAGATAAACATTTAAGATCAATTGTATATTAGAAATCGCACTTTTTTCTTTCATAAATACAAATTTATATAACACAAATTATGTAAAATAGTTCAACACAAAAATAACTTCTAATTTTTAAATTTTAAGTGAGAAAAGACGTACTGGTTTACTTCTCCATGTACATTTTTTATCTGTGCGGTTCACAAAGATGACGTTCAGCCCTGAAATAACTGGCAGATTCCTATGCTTATAACATATGATTGTTAATTTGGAAAAGTCAATAAAATTAAGCCCCTGGCTCATATGTACAATAGTTAATGCCAAGCTTGTTAAGTGCCGTCATGTGGTATAAGAGATAAATAGATACATAAGTGTTTAGGAAGGAAACATGTTTACTCTGTGTAGTCCCAGCAGTCCTTCTCGTAGCCCTCGTATACATGTTCTAGCAGCACCTTGCGCCGGCTGTCGCAATATCTGTTTACAGAAAAGTGAAGTTTCAAATGGGATTTGGTCACCTGAGTGCAAGTTAAATGTTTATTTTTCTTGATAGGTAAAACGGCTAGAGGTTTTTTTATATCATTAGATAGCAAACATGCTAATGGCTGTCCTGATGGAAAGAGAAACCATCATCTATAGACACCAAAGATATTATTGGTGCGTTGCAATCTGTGTGGCGAGATCGTAACACCACATGCATAAGGTTCCATAAAATGGATAATAGAGACTTTAGCACACTGCCACATTATGAACGGATCCCATACGATATATTCGACGGGATTTTTCGGGAAATATTTAGAGGTTTTATAATGAAAAGGCTGTCACCAATATCTATAATAATAATATACTTTATTGCACACCAATACACATAATTCACAAAGTAAAAAAAAAACAAGTGTAAGATTATAAAGTACAAAATGGCGGTCTTATCACCCAACAGTGATCTCTTCCAGACAACCAGCGGCTTTAGGAAAAATTAAAAAATATTGCAGGCATTTTTGCTTATCGTACTAAAAAAATGTGAGTAAAAATTTTGTAAGTGCTAACCAATTTAAATGCTAATACAAATACCGTACATACATTAGATATTTTTATATCTAATGTATGTACAATTATATTAATTTTAATATATATACATTATGCATACAGGTAATCTGATCCTATAATACAATTCGAAAAATATAATTATGTTGCTCAAAGTTGCTTATTTACACGACATATAACAAACAGAGCGCATAGATAGAGAACATATTTTTTTAAGGGTAATAGTAGTCAAAGCGTCCATTTCTTTTGTCGAAAGGCTGCTCGGCATAGCTAATGACATCTCGGGCTCGATTTGCGAGTCGTGTAAATTATCACTGAGTTTTTTCTCGATCTAGACAACTCTCAGTAGTTATCGTAGTCCGGATTTTGTTTGAGAGAGCTCTACCACTTAATAAATAATTGTAGTTTTTTTTTTGTTTTTTCAGTACCCTTCGTATCAAAAGTGATTATGTATAATATACTGATGGTACCGACTTATTCTTGATTCAATTTATAAGTAAAAAATCGTATATACCCCTAAAAACCCTGCGATTTTAGTTTTGATTATGACTACTAGATGGCAAAACTTTATTACGAAATACCTAACCATAGCATATAACATATTTATTTAAGATAAATCGGCACCAAATATTCGGCGCTTCAGCCAAGGATTTGGCCGAATGTTCGGTAATCGGCAAAATCATTATTCGTGGCATCTCTATATATATAGGTCTTCCTCTCTCGCGCATACGAGGACTGCGTACTAACCTGTATTTGTCCTGCACCTTCTGCTTGATGTCGGCTAGGTTCTCGCTGGTGATGTCGCGCTCGAGGTACTCTGACAAGGTCTCGGTGGCGGACTCCAGGTCCCGCTGGTTGGCCTCGAAGATCACCGACTGGTTATTCTTGCGCAGGTAGTACGCGAACACATATGTGTACATGAGGGTTTGCCGGCACTGGCATAGAATGTCTACGGCCTTCTTCAAAAATTGTACCTCTATTCAGCTCATGTTGTGCTGCTGCATCTCCTCCATCTTCTCCTTGACGGAGGCGTACAGCTTGGACTCGAAGCGCAGCGACTGCATGTGGTTCATGTACCGGTTGCAGTAGAACAGGTACCGCTGCAGCGCCGCGCGGGACCGCTCCTGCGCGTCGCGCGCCGCCTTCGCCTCGTCCTCGTCGTATCTGTTACAGTTGTACCAACTGCTACCATGCGGCTCCCAGGGCCCGAGACACACCCAACAGAAGTCTGCTTTACAGTTTTGGTTTTTGCACACCATGTGATTACAACCTCCATCTTTTTCTATAGTTACATTGCATTTGGGACATTCTTTTGTATTTGCAGCTATCCAATTTGATGTTTCTGAATCGTCATCACATTTCTTGATCCACTTCCTGAGAAGACAGCACCGCACGGGGTCGTGCCAGTTCTCCCCGCAGGCGAAGCAGAACGTGTGCGAGCAGCGGCACGTCACCGGCGCCGCCTCCACGTACGCCACCTTGATAGCGTTGTTGCAGTCCGGCGACGGGCACCAGCGCAGCAGGCGATTGCACTCTACAAAGCTATTGGTGATAATGTGTTGGTATTTGAGCTTGACGCGCGGGTCGCGGACCAATCGCATGACTGTGGCGTCGTCCACCAGAATGTCGCACGCGTGCGCCGCACACGCTATTGTTTGACCCTGGAAGCAATAAAACTTGGTGAAAATCAACTACATTTTACTGCATCATCATGGAGAGTAATCCAAGGAATTGTTTGGATTAATTCCTGCCACTAAATTTCTCCATCGGGCATCGCACAAAAATTAAAAGTTTCATTTGCACCATCTCGTTATTTGTAATTAATACAAATAACGAGATGATGCAAATGGAACTTTTTATTTTAAATAAATAAAAGTGCAATATTCGAGGCAACGCTCCTGTGAAATCAGCTAGCTAAGGATAACCTATTCATAAGTATGGTAACAACGGCAAGGTCTCTGGTATTGTGCATGTCTCTTGCATTGAGAATCACTTAAGCCTCCTGCGCGTTTTAATGAATGAATGTTGAGTTCCTGCTCGTTTGAATGAATAATGAGTTTGCCCCCTCTTATATCAAAACTCACACATTATATTTAATACTTGCAATCCTCGCGACTTCGTTTCCGTGGCCAAAAATCATTACTTCCCTTTGCTCAGTTGGGTAAAAAAGTAGCCAATGTCACTCCTAAATAATGTAGCATTCTAAACGTGAAAGAATTTTTATAATCGGGTTGAGTAGTTTTTGAGTTATATCGTAACAAACAAACAATCAAATTTTTCCTCGTTATAATATTAGTAAAGATTACCAAACCCCGTGTTGGTCCGGGCTCCTTTGAAGAATAGACCAACAGTTGTTCTGCCAGTCAGGTCGTAAAAGGTCACCGATTGGGTATACGTAACACTACCATCGTTACTACAAGGTGGAGTTTCGCAACGTCTCGCCCAGGTATTTGGTACCACCACCTTACCTATTTCTGACTGCTTGAAATGAGGACACCAGTAAAATTGCTCAAACGACCTTACACCATATCTATCTATCAAAGCACGCTATAATGCTCTTAGCTACACTGTATGCCACTGTGCGCATTCGGTATAGTGACTAATCCTGCAAGCCCAGTTCCTTCCAGAAGCTCAGGACTGCATGCAGATGCTCAAACAGTTCCCCATACAAAACCACATCCCTAAGAAACTGCGCCCTTAGGTATTTTGATTTCACACACTTAATGTCTGTAGGTCATGGTCGTCTCTTCCCAAAAAAATTAAGACTTCAAATTATTATGCTTTATTGCATTAATTGAGGTTGGAATGATTGTTTTTGTATAAATATTCATTTTTAAATAAAAGTTAACTTACTAAGCCTTCCTCCATTATTTTAGTTGTTAGATATTCACACCAGCATTGTGTGCAAAACCTGTGACCACATTCTAAGCCCGTCATCATCGAGGTTGGAAAAATTGAAAAACATATTTCACATTCTTCAGTCCCTGAAGCTGATATCCGTCTAATCAACTTTGGCCTTTGAATGACTGGTTTTCTAAATGGATTTATAACTCTAGCCTCAGCAAACAACTGATCCTGATCACCATCATAAAATCTCTCCATTAACTTTTCTTTGTCCCATTTAAAATGATTTAAAAGAATACGGATTGTTGTGGATGGTATCTGGCAAAAGAAAATGTTGAGCTATTTTAAAAAAAAACTTGATTATTTAAGTACTATAATCAGAACAATATCAAAGTTCAGTATGCTTTTATAAAAGTTATGAATATGGAGGAACTCAGGGATCAATCTGCAGGGATTGTGATGTACAGCACTTGATGCTCTTAGCAGTGGCGTAACTATAGGGTGGCAAATCGGCAAAATGCCACGGGCCCTCAGTCCTGCTAGGGGCCCCCGGTCAGAGCCAGACCCGAGCTTAGTAGGAGGGAGGGCCAAATTCGATACATTTGCCACGGGCCTCGAACAGTATAGTTACGCCACTGGCTCTTAGCCTACCTCGTAAGGAATGTGATGTTAAGATATATAGTAGTGTACATATTTAGAATTACAATGGCTAATCAACAATATAATCAAGTCCATTTATTAAAGTTCTTTAAATTTAATTGCTTGTATCAATTGCATTAGAAAGTGCAAATACAGGAAAAAACATATTTATTTACCATATAATCTGAGTTACTAAAAACTAACTTAAAAAAAAAGAGTTGTAACTGTAATTTTGCACATGAGGCTGTAATTTCCATCACAAGCAACCTGATTAATTTCAGATATCTCCTATTGTTTGAGGAATCATCTTAATACCTCCCACGTAATTTATTGAATCTCCAAAAGTGCTATTTGAAAAGTTAATTAAAAACTAATATTATTATCACTAAATAGTATAAAACAAAGTCGCTTTCTCTGTCCCTATATATGCTTAAATCTTTAAAACTAAGCAACAGATTTTTATGCGGTTTTTTTAATAGATAGTGATCGAAGAGGAAGGTATAAATGTATAATTCATGTATATTATAATCCGTACGAAGCCAGGGCAGGTCGCTAGTTATTGTATAATTAAGGATTTTGAAATATGAATGTAATGTATTGACTTGAATTGAAATTCTTGACAATCTTCAAAGATAATTTAAAAATATATAAATGAATAATGAAAATAATGATAGTTTTCAGTAAAAACTATAAGCAGCATTCTTTGGCATATAAAAACTTATGTTAGGGTATTGATTTGCTTGTTTGCTTTTTTGTGCTTTAATACAATTCTTTATCAATCATAATTATCAATCTACTCTAAAGAAATTGACTCGATTTTTAAAAAATTTTTAGAATATGATAATTTTTAATTATAATCATTTCATTTCAATATATTCAACATTTTCTTAAAAGATTAAAGCACATCTCATACATCTGACAAATACTATTCTATTTAGCTTATAGTCCTTGCAGAACCAAACTCTTTCTCCCCAATGTTAGGGAGTGGAATACACTTCTAAAAGTTATAGCACAGTTATTTTTCTCAATATATAAGCTACAAACTCATCATTTTTTAAAATATACTAGTCTAGATACTAAGATTTGTGTGTCTGAATGAAAATACAAACTCTACAACTTCATAAATTTTTTTAGATAAACAAAATAAAACCTTCAGTCATAAATTAATTTTGATTTGTTAAAACTGTGCTGTGTGTACTTTTAATGATATGATAATGACTATTCATAGATTATTATCAGTAAAAGATTATTTAATTACCAATTAAAATTAGATGTAACTTTTAAAATAAAAAAATATTGAAATGAATACACAGTTAAATCCTAACCACATCCAATTTATTTTCATCAAACTGTAATTTTCTCCATTGTTATGATGACTCATTTTGTTTTATATGCTACTGAACTCAATTTTAAACTGTTAATATTATTTATATGCACGCATTCCCTCAAATAAACAATAAAAATAATGTTACTCGAAAGTCAATTTGTAAGTAAAAAAATAACAAAGTCGTCTTCAATTAACGAAGAGTACCTATTAAATCAGGCCATTGTTTACTACTAACTTACTGACCTCGACTACTGTGTTCACTTCCTTAATGCAATCAACCATGTGTTGGACGATTTCTTCCGTAGACAACACCTCATATGGATACTCTTCAAGCTCCGTTTGTCGTTCCCTTGTGCTATGTGTTTCGTCCATGGCAAAGTCGACATCATCCCCGCTAGATTCATTACCAGAATCCACATCATCTTTTGTGTCATCTTCAGAGTCCATCGTCGGGATTAGTGAATTATTTAACTAATTATAAATAATATAAGCAAAACTCTATAATATTGAAATAATTACACCTTAGATTTAGGAAAAGGTCAACAATGAAGAAAATAGTTCACTCACGGGCTGCCAAAACCTCGCCAAAACCCGCACGGCTTACAACTATAGCAAAAAGTGTCGTTACAACTTTTGGTCTTAATTTTTTCCGTCTAGCCCCCTTTCGCAACGCGCGATAAGAAACTTCGTTCCAAAAAAACTTGGGTACTTCATATAAAACATATTATAACAAACCATAATAATAAATTAGTTATTATCAAAGTATTAGAAAATAAACCAAATATAAATGTATAGACATGAAATATACATTATATACATCGATAACGATAACCAAAGACCAGCAGCGCTCGCGACCGAAGGCAGTAGTCTCTAGAAGGTAGTTCTGGCCGCTCCCAGTCGCCACCAAAGTATGGTACCATCGGTGTAAAGCAGGGCTTGAAACCGGTTAAAAATACCGGTTAAAAGATGTATTTAGACCGAAAGATGTATTTAGATGAGAGTGCTTAATAAACCTATATAAACGGGATTAAGCCAAAACCGTGGAATTGCCCGTCCCGCACAGTGTGAACAAAAATTCGGTGCGGCAAACATCAAGAAATATTTAAAAAAACTTATATAAACCGGTTTATTGATTCAAAACCCTTATAATTCTGCTCCACCGGTATCTTTGAGGTTAAGGTAGAGCCAAACCTTTACAAAACGCCCCTTATGTACTTGCGCTGGTTAAGGTTTGAAAATTAAACGGCTAACAAGCCCTGGTAAAAAGAGGCTAAAGATAATTACATAAACCAAAATTTGAGGCTTGATATGTTTGACAGCGGCAGCCACCCCTGCGATGAGACCGCCGCCACCTACTGGTACAATAATTGCGTCCGCATGTGGTATTTGCGCCATTAACTCTATTCCGATTGAGCCAGATCCAGCGATTACGTTGGGATTATCATACCTATACATAAAAAAAATCAACAAAATTACATTACGCTGGTCCGCTTGCGGTAGGAAGAGAAGCTTAGATTCGCCCCGAAGCTACTAAAGCTTTATCGACTGGTGAAATGGCTGGCAAATGGCTGATAAGTAGACATCGGATATTACATGCATATGCAAATATGCAAATGCGGAAAATGTTATTTTTATAGCGTTATTGCATATTTTAGTACATTTTTATTAATTATTATGTTTGTTACTCATCGCAAGTAAAATTTGCGATTTTCTAACCCAGCACTAGTCTCAGAATCAATAATAATGCATGCATGCAATATATAATAATATGCAATGCATGTGCATATTTTGGTCGTATTTTGCATATTTTGCCCTTTTTATTGTGCATATTCATGCTTATTTTAGCATTTTGATAGTGCATATAATCCGATGTCTACTGATAAGTCAATCATGAAGCTGCATTTCCTGAAGTTGAACGGCTATTGCTTCTTAATTATTTGCATTAACCGAGGCCAACGGCGTTACGTGTTTTTGAATCGCAATTGGTAGATACTTGAGTACATTGCTCAAAATAAATGTCTATGTAATTTCGTATTTTGCTATAAAAGTTAGAATTATAAAGTACCTACTAGGTATCTAGCAGGTACGATGTAGGCAGAGTGTCTTACACCACAATTCAGTCAAGCAGGCATACATGCACGCAAGCAGGAAACTTGTCATGCTTGCTTGTGTTTGCTACTCGTTCTTACTCTCAATACAAACACGCCGGTGTCAGAGCCTTTTGACACCACCCTCAGAAAGCACTTGATAAATTTGATCAAAGTTATTTAGTATTGGCAACACCTGGTGCTTACATTCATCCACAATCGCATTGTTTATCTGTTTAGCCTTTACTTTTACCTTTCATCTGTTATTAATATCCTAGCCAACGCAATATATCCTTTCTCATGTTTCGTATCGGTACCGGTAGTATCGGGTACTTTGAGAAACACGTAATTTTTCCCCTAACTTACAAAGGTCAATATTACACCTCAGATTTTCCGTAACGCTCTCTTATACTCTCGCAAGTACTTATACATTAAATAATAATTTAACCCATTTATGTATGATTGTCCGGTTTCAGCAAGTGTCACAAATGCTTGGCGCTTTGCTTCTGCTAAGTTTTTCCCAAACAACATTATAGCTGCACCGTAATCCTGAATTTTGTTGACGACTGATGTTGGAGTAGACACCGGTAGGATTATTGTTGTAGGTATTTTCAAACGGTGACCATGATAAGCTAGTGCCTACAAATGAAAAAAGATAATTAGTTTTCTATACAACGTGTCACAGAAAAGAATGTACACCATGAAAACATCAATCAGTATTTTTAATTATAATCATAAATTCAGC
>DWBA01000020.1:0-21407 GCA_018236825.1 Apodemia zela | reverse complement strand
AAAAAAACACCCAAACACCCAAACAACCAACAAAATATATATAAACTTCAGTTTGTATATAACTGGAATATAGGTACAGACAATATCAACGATATTATTTCCTCTCTTTCCTGGTGCCATTTCCTTATTGTAAGCTTAGAAATATTGCTTACAAACACAATACGTATAAACTATTTAACCCAGTGATCTACTAGTTATCATGTGTACAAACTTGAGTCGCAGGATCAATTTCTTACTTAGACAAGCTTTTTTATAATAAAAATCTAAATGACCTGTAAAAGATTGTCCTGGTCTATGATGTTTAATTTTTTTATTACGCAAGGTTTTTTATTAAACAGGCGGTTTTTCTCCGTATTGCTTAGGATTCCTTTTGAAGAATAATCCATCAGTCATCTTATCAGACAGTTCGTAAAAGGAGGCCAAATGTGTCACCGTCATCGTGAATACCTACTAGAGGACAGATTTCTGCAAAATATTATTGAAGAAGCTGTATGACATAGGGATACAGGGTGTACCACTGCAGTGGTTAACATCATACCTGTACCTTAAAAAAATTCGAATTATTGACGTTACCTTCAATTTATATATTAGAAATACTCACATTTGTTAGAAAATATCCCCAGTTTTTTAAAAGGCTAACCGAATACCCACGAAAATATTCAACCAGGTTTAAATATAATTAAGATTTACCAATTTCAAACCTAAAAATGCATAACTTCGGACCAAATGTTATGTCTGTAAAAATATATAACAAATTACCCGAAAAATTTAAATCAGAAGAAAATGATAAGAAATTCTTTAATGATGTAAAAAATATATCGATACAGAAATGTTATTAAATAATAAACGACTATTTAAATGATAAATTTTAAATAAACATATATTTTTCTTTTTTATCAAGATAGATTGGTCCGCCTCTACATTGCCACACATATGTTAGTCCCATGATGTATAAATTGTAAAAACTCTAAATATTTAACATATGATGCAACACATATTGAGTATTGAGTATTAAGTACCTTCCCGGGTTTAGTCCTAACGCGACGTTTTACCATGCCTGCTATTTTACCTGTCACAATAGTTCCGATTTGGAAATCCTTGGAGCTAAAAGTGGTAGTACATAAATTTAACGACTGTAAACTTAGAGACTGCCACTTTCCAGATATAAAAATGGTGATCGACAACGACAAGCACTGACGCTTTTGCGGCAGGAACAGGTAGAGCGGTGGAGATATCGCCGAATTCTACCACATAATATAATCTATGTAAATTTTGGATTGTTTGAAGAACGGGGAGTTCATAATGAAGTCATTAAGGTAACGCTCATGACTGATCAGTCGTCACATCAAATCTTTGGGACACCAATGCGGAAACAGACCACAGTAAGAGATAAGTCTTCTTTAGACATAAAGAAGACAATTGTCTCTTACTGTGGTCTGTTTGTTTGTTTCCTTATGTAATAAAAAAAAACTCATTTCGTTTTATCAAAGTTTGGTTCATAGCCAAGAATTATTTAGGATGAGGCCTCAGAAATTCTTGCTATTTCATTTAATTACCGAAAAGTGCGCGCTTAGAGCAAAAACTTTTATTTTTAGGCTCAAAAATTTTCATAACCTTATTTGGCCTAATGGATTCTCAGTCAACTCACTATTAGTAGATTTGCTTTCTTTGCAAGTACCTACACTTCTATGATGGTTAGATATTTTAATACCATAAAATAAAGAAAAGCAGACTGCTTCTGATCTCCTTAGTTACTATTGGCGAGGGGAAATTATAACCGTTATAATATCCCCGTTATGTTGGTCCCGGCTCCCTATGAAGAATAGACCCCCTGCCGTTATGCCAGACATTTTGTAAGAGGCGAATAATTGGCTATGCGAGCCACTACTAGGGGATTACCTAGGTGGTAGAGTTCTGCATTGTTTCGCCCGGGTCTGGTACTACCGCTTTTTTCTATTCCTGCCGCAATACCGTCAGTGTTTGTCACTGTCGTGTTCCGGTTTGAAGGGTAAGGTAGCCGGTAAACTTATGCATGTGGCCTTATATCCCGCCATACAGATAGCAACGCACAATTAGCATCTTTGGTGTCTATAGGCGATGACTGTCTCTTTCCATTAGGAGAGCCATCTGCTTGATTGCTATCTTAAAATATAAAAAAAAACGAAACCGCGACCTCATGTGGTCAACACCGACACGGGACCACTAGACCACAGATGCGATCTAACAAGGTATACCTACATATCTACATGAGAAGAACCGCGGGCAAAAGCTAGTAGTAAATAACGCATCAATTTTGTGTTGATATAAGCACGGATAAATTAACTTAGATAAGGCCATGTGCATGAATTACCTCAGTGGCGGATTTACACATTTGCCTCCAATAGGCTATTAAAGTTTTTCCGCCCATACCGACCTCTACAAGAGTGACTTCCTAGATTATTTTTACAATCTAAAGATTTAGTTGTTAGCTCCCAAACCAGAACACTACCATGTAAAGAATGAAAAAAGCAAAGGTGCAAAAATTGGATACACGGATAACGACTACCTATAGTAAGACTTACATATTTCAATAGGTACTCCTGTTTAAAATGTAATATTTTGTTAGTCCATACTTGCATTTGCAAATGGATCTGGATGCTATACGAAATATTTGCATCGGTCAGATATATTTTTAAAATAATAAAAAAAACTGTTTCTAATTTGCCGCCCCTCAACCCCCCGAGTTTAGTTAAAGTGTTGTTTTAAAGTTTTTGAAACAAAACAACAAAATAATTCTTTTATCTCCTTTAACGGGTTGGCTGGAAGAAATCTCTTTAAGTAGAGATAAGCTCGCCCATTAGGTACATTTGTTTTCTCCAAATTGTACTATTTCCTGTGTACAATAAAGTATTAAATAAATAAATAACCTGTTAATTCAAAATATCTGACGGCAAGTGTAACAATTTTATATCTAATAGTCTAGTTCACAAGTTCAATCACGTGAAAAATAGAGATAAAGGTCCTAAAAATATGAGCGATAGCTCATTGGATTCGGAATCACCACTATAAAAATGATTTTGAAGGATTTTGGTCCAGGTAAAAAGTTGCATTTGTTATTAACAAAATAAGATAAAAAAAAATGTTATTTAGTTTTTCACTAATAATTCTAAAAATATTAATATTTTAGCAATTTTAAGAATTTCGTTAAAGAGGAGGAAATTTCCAATAAAAAATTCCCAGCTTCCGGAACTTTATCTCCATTGTTTATAATTTTAATTTTACGTTTAAAAAGGACTCCGCGTAGCTGTTACGGCATACGCGTGTCGCCGCTAAAGAGAGTTCATCAGAAATCAGAAAAAATATATATTTTATAACATAAAATGTCATTTTAAAAATTTTAGTTTTAGTATTAACAAATTAATAAACTTTTATGAATATTAATTATCGCAGGATCTTATGAAGTAGGTACCTATATATCAAAAAGGTAAAAGTCTTAAATTTATAGGCCAATTATTTATACCTTTTATCCCAATATTTATGCCAACGGAGATTAGGAAAATTTTTAGTTAACAAAATGAATAACTTTTTGAAAAATGGTGATAAAATTTTTTTCTTTATTTACCTACTTTTGATAAAATTTGTTTTTTTTAGTGGGTAAGGCAACCTCAATTATGTAGAGTAACTCAATTCTACTTGTCACTTGTCAACTTAGTAATAAGCTTTCCTCATTGTAATTTCAAAATTAATACACATACGTTAGGCGTCGGGTGCAAGTGATGTATCTCTAATTGCTACTACTTAGCTATCATTCATAAAAACAAATTTTTATAGCCATCTGATTCATAAAGAGAGCAACGCATTCAAACAAACAAAAACTTTGATGTATGACTTGATAACTACACTGTTATGAAAGTGATCTTCTATTTCTTCTCAATAATAAACTCCAAATGCTAATTAACACCCGCTCGTGGTGCAATCAGTTTCTTGACGGGATATGAGCGTCCGTAGTATGACAGTACAGGAATACCCATCACAAATGTTTTTTTTAGTATGTGCAGGCATACGAGCAAGTCACCACTGCCCGTGGACATTTGCAACACAAAAAGTTAGTTGCCAATGCGATGCCGGCATTTTTGTTCACCCTCCACTTAAAATCCCAATGTCAAAGCAACTCAGAAAAACCGTGTGAGGTAAGCTATTCCAGAGTTTGACTGTTCGTATAAAGAAGTTATGAGCAAATCGAACAGGCGTAGATGACCAATCATCGATGTAGTGTGGAATCTCTCACTACGGCGTGTAGTGCGATGGCGGAACGTGAATGCCGGCACTAAATTAATTGGTTCATCAGAACACTCCCCATTGTAGGTACAGTCGTTGTCCACAGATAAATCTTTACCTTGTGTTGGTCCGGGCTCCTTTGAAGAATAGATCATCTGCCGTTCTTCCAGGCATGTCGTAAAAGGCGACTAATTGGCTATGCGAGTCACTACCATCGTGGCTACTGCCTACTAGGCTAAACTTACAGGTAGATACTATTTAACAAAATGTTATAAAAAGCCACACACATTTTTTACATACCTATCGTAAGATAGCAAGCATGCAGATGGCTCTCCTGACGGAAAGAGAAACCAGCGCAAGATGTTAATGGTGCGTTGCTGTCTTCGTGGCGGGATGCCAATGCCACATACATAAGTTTACCGGCTACCAGACCCTCCAAACCGGAACACGACAATGACAAGCATTGGCGCTATTGCGGCAGGAATAGGTAAGGCGGTGGTACCGAATACCCTCTACCACCTAGTAGTCACGATGGTTGTGACACGTATAGCCAATCTGTCGCCTTTTACGACCTGCCTGGCAGAACGGCAGTTGGTCTATTCTTCAAAGGAGCTCGGACCAACTGGAGTGCCTAATATGTATCTATTGTATAGGCAGCTGTTATCACGCATCAAGTAAGTCATATTTTTGATATGGAAAAATGAATGGCTACAAAATAACACAATTTTTGTAATACTAGCTGCAGCGTGCAGCCCGCTGCATTATAAACGGTTTTGGTGAATCCCGCGGGAACAACTCATTTTTCCGGGATGAAAATAGCCTATGTGCTATTCCAGATCATATTCTACCTGTGTGCCAAATTTCATCTTAATCCGTTCAGTAATTTTTGCGTGATTGAGGAACAAACATCCATCCATCCAAACATCCAAACTTTCGCATTTACAATATTAATATAGATGAATATCAGGATAAAAATAAAACATCTTCATTTAATGAAACAAATATAATATTACGAAATTAATTTACCCAACAAATCCATTATCAACACGTTTTCAAACCTTTTTCAATTATAATAGGAAAATGTGCCTTTTTTAAAGTGCCAAATATACTTTAACGCGCTCTAAAACATGGTTACTATAAATGAGATCATGTTTACAATGGTAGAGTTCACTGTCCTTTCGTTCAGTAACCAAATTTTATAGCTAAATTTTAATGCCTAACGGTAACACTACAACACACACATTTATTGCACATTTAGAAATTTTGTAAAGTGTTTTTTGTCTTTTTTTTTTTAATTTTGGAGATCCAAGACATTTACTATAATTTTGCACATCAATATGAAATAATATACACAATAGCAAATTTAAAAATGTGGCGTAATACACACCCAAAATATGTAATTATATCTAAGTTAGTTTGGACAATGGACACGAGATTGAAAATAAAATGGACCGTTTCATAAAAATCTTAGGTTGGCTGCACATTTTTTATTCGTTATGTCGAGTTTTTTTTATCTGCGTATTAACTTATATTCATTTATAATAATACAGATACTGTAATCAGTCGATTCGTTCTAAGTGCCTGATTTATTTGAACATTCCTACTTGGTATAACCTGAGACGTAATAATACTGGGTTAATTGTCGGCACACGACAACTTTTCGTAATAGTACAATAAACTTGAAAGTATTTATTTTAAAAACATTTCATATTATTCGATTCTCATAGATTTCCTTTATAATAAAAAAGTATAATAAACAAATAGGTAACAATCTTATCAATTTAATTGTATAAAGTTTAAATTAAAATTGTATGGTCAAGTGGCGAGCTTATTCAGCACAGATCTTGGGTTCTCGGGTTCAATTTCTGGGTAGGGCAAGTGTTATTGAGGTTTTTACTGGGACACTCTAAAATCGAAATTTCAGTACCAGCTTGGAAGTTAAGTGGTGATGTGTTAATATCCCAGTTTGTGAACATACGGTTCACTCGAGCTACCCTACAATGGTATCAGCGTGACTATATTATTTACTTATTTATCAAAATTAAATCAACAATATTTGCATGCAAGGAATAATCAGAATAAAGGTACACCTTTTGTTATTCCGTCTCAAACGCAAACTGCTTTCACATAAGTACCAGTAACTGGTACAAATCGAAAATGTGTAGTCAACCTTAAAGTTATCGAATAATAATAGTGAAACTCGCTTATAAAAGTTAAAAAGTTCATGGTAAAACTATAAAACAGGCCTATCTGTTCAACAGTAATAGTTATCTGAAATATACCAGTAAAAAAAATATATTATATGATATAACAGTATGTATTATAACTAGTGTTTGCTCAGTTATTTGTAAATCTACCCACTTGATTTCATATACAAATTGTTAAAAAAATGTACCACGTTATTATTCTTGAAACACGCAATGCGATGCGATTCTGAGCAATGTTCATTATAAAATGATGCTATTTATAAAAACTGAGGCATATACCTAGATATAAACTATATTCTAAAGTATTTAAAAATTTAACTGTCATTGGACAAAGTGCCGCACAGAGTAGCCAGTTTGAAACTGTGTCCGAACATGTTTATTAACAAGGGCCTTAATTTTATCTCACGGGGAACCTCCCGATACTTAATACCGAAAACGCAAGAAAAACGTGGCACACAATAATATTATTAATAATAATTAAATAACAGTAAAATACTGTTTTGAACATTTCTAATTCGTCATCTGTATATTGTAGAAGTATCAGGTGTGAAATAATTGGCAACCTGATATAGGCATTAAAATAACCAAGTGGGTATATTTTCAATGGCAAAATAAAATTTTAAAGAAATCCTTATACTATGTCGAAAATGAGACTAATATTAAAAGACAGAAGTCTTCTCATGGCTTCATGTTAACAGCTTAAGAAATTGTACATTTATGTATATTACCTTTACATATCAATATCTACATCGATGTAAATCCATAACTAATAAGGCCATAAAACAAGTTAACACACTTTAAAAATAAAAAAGCGACTTTTAAAGTCTGTATTGAATAAATATTGACTAACTATAATTATTTATTTTAATTTTATAAAACTCAAAGTTAATATGTAACACATATTGAAACAAAGGTAATAATTTAAAAAATAACATCACTTATTAAATAAATCAATAAAAAGTGCCAAAATCCTTCAAACCATTCATTACATTAAATTTTCACTAAAATAAAATGTTAACAACCAAAGAATTAACATGATTATTAACAATATTTGGTTTTTAAGAGACAAGTAAGACCAACGATCAGTTTTTGTTATAAAATACTGGAAAAATAAATCTTTATGTACTTAAACCCAATTATTGCTGTTGGTGTAATATTATTATGTAACGTTTTATATTAATTACCTATGGAAGTTTCAATAAATAAAATGTCTCTGTAGAACAGTTTCTATCACATATCTTTACACTTTGTAGCACCACGCAGTTAATAGACCCATCTACGATAACTACACTTACCTCTATTCATTGTTTGTATATGGACATGTATAAAAATGAATATGAATACATCTGAAAACTAATTTAAGATTGGTATATAAAAACATTCTATACAAGTTATGTTTAAAAATTAAATAAATTCTCTTATTTCATATAAACTATTGAAGTTGTGTTTTGGCTTTTTTATGTTTAAACTCAATACCTATGTATTAATATTAATTAATTATTGACTGCGAAACTTCTGGCCTACATTACTTCTACCCGAAAATCAGTCTACGTTCGATCGTTGGCTAGGCTGTGGAGAGATAACATTAGTACTTTATACGGTATCAACTTATAGTAATATCACATTGATTGCAATCACCATGACAATCAAAGATTTTATTCTAGATCCAGTCTAATTTTTCTTGGACATGGTACATAAAATGCTGGGCTTTGTATCATAGCAAAGGTTTACTAGTGGTGATTGCTGGGAATCGTTAAGGCCCATTATACAATACAACAATTACAAAATATTCTGTTCATCGTTGTCATTCGATTATCTACGTTTTTAAGGCAATGCTTAATATAATGGCAGGTTGTCTACTTTTTGGTAGTCAGTGCTTTGTGCCTATTACAATTGTGACCATGGGTGTTTTTATTTTGTTCAGAATGCTATTTTTAATTTGTTGTTAATTTGAATATTGGAGGAATGGTGATGTTGTGTACTTAGACATCAATTATATGTAATTTGAAACAACTGAAAATAGGCTTTTATCAATGACTGAAAAAAAAATTCTATATCCAGGATGCGTTAACACAATTCGCTTTACTACTATAATGTAGTCAATGCTCTAAGACAAAATAAAGGAGCTCAAACTCCAGCGATTTATAAAATACGGTTGTAGAATTCCACTACCCATTTTGATCCATCATCAAATTAACTTGATGGAACTGTACAACTTGATGGTTTACATATATCTGCAATGTTTCAAATCGATACACAAGAAGTTAATTAAATTGGACTTCTCAGATTTGTTAGCACATATAATTACATACGGTTACGACTCAAATTCTGTCTTTAGGCGCGATGCAACATGAACATTTAAAATTTGAATATAAATGCGACATTTAAAATTTCATTTTGTGATCTTAAACGTATTAAGTACATAGCACCGGGTCGTAGTAACCAGTTAATCTGCCATTATTAAGCAACCATAAAAACAATTAGATTATCATGAAGCTGAATCAATTCTATTAAGAGAGCATTTTCGAATGACACCGGTTTACAAAGATTGCAATAATGTACACACAAAAGCCTTGTAATCTGTTATTGTAGGTGTCAATAATAAATATCAAAACGTAAATAGTAAAAATATACTTAAATTAAAATGTACACATTAAAATTATTCCCGAAAAAATATTCTTGATACTTCTTGGACGGAGATATATGTAGAGACATTATAAAACAGTAATTGTGCGTAATATTGAACAAATAAAACATGTGATCCTTAAATTGTAAAAAAATAAACTTTTCTAAAATTTCTCTCACACTGTTGTAACTAAAAAATAAGTAAACGTAATAAATAATGCCCACAAGTTCACAGTCTGCGGTAAAACAGCGTAAAACGCTTAATAGCAATTCAATTCAAAAATAACGATTTAATATCAATGTTTTTATGTCACAAAATATCAGGAAGAGGTGATTCGTTAAAATGAACGTCACTTAAATTCTAATATATCACATTCGTCCTGGTTAGCACATTATATACATAACGTTGCTGTGCTCGACATACTATAAATTTGAATTTTAAATAAGAACTGTAATTATTCAGTAAAACTTATTTTAGATGAACATATTAATATAAAAAGACCACACCAATTTTACACTACGAGAATTCAAAATAATGAATCACTCAAAGATACCATCATAGCGGTATAACATAATTATTTTATAACCTATACGCGCTTTTTAGATTATAGAATTTTCGATTATTTTTTATACTAAAATATAGCTTGCCTAATCTCTTGGCTTGAATAAGTGATTAAAGATAAAATTTATACGGAAATTATATAGTATCTATCAAATTCTTAAAATAGAGGCTACATTCATATATCATTGAGCAATTTAAAAGAAGAATTACTTATATCACGCACAATAAATATTATTAATTAAGAAAATGTTGCAATAATAACAAACTTCGCCCCAAATTCAAACTTAAAATAAATTGATAAAAGATTCTAAAAGACCACCCTTACCATAAAACTTAAATTTATAATTTTATAAGTATTATTTTTATTTGTTGTAATAACGACCAATGTAAAGCATGCATCGTAGACAAAATATTCAAGTATTTCCCTATAATTAATAGGTAAAAAACACAGATGGACTGCTGGACAGCAGAATCTTAGTCATAATGTTTACACTTTTTGCTGCCAAAAAGAATCAAAATAATAGTAAGCATAAAAATAATTAATCTAGTTGCTATTTTGAAACTAATTGCGCGTAAAGATTGACAAATAATTAATGTATCTAGCCTTTTGTCCAATGACGAAGATACTTTGAGTGATTTACCTTATATTATAAGACACTAATTTACACCACAACATCAAGTAACTACCGCTGATATAATTATAAAAACAGTCAACATCAATTTTGAATAATTATTTTTATCATATAAATTTGACATAATCACGAATATCTACATATGCACAGTATAATTAAGGAGTTTGAAAATTTTATGTTACCGCGACATAATGAAAAAAAGTTAAATTGTAAAAAGAGATTGGCAAAATGTTTCAAGTTCTACAGACAGCTAAGCCATTTTGAATGAAAAAGAAGTAGAAGTAAAACTTATTTTATCTGAAAAAAATAACAATAACCAAATGTCAGTGAAAAATAAACAGCCAATCTCCTTAACAGCTAAACATACATGTTTAGGACGCGATACATCTATACGCCAATATCACTCGCACCATTTTTCAATGAGAGTATTCGGTAGCAAAAATAAAAATCCAAGAGTATTGCTTTTCATTTATACTTAAAGTTTTCTACTACCTAATTTCGACTTAATATTTATATCCCTCTGGCATTTTTATATTATTTTATACTTTATTATAAAAACATCTTTTACTGTATTATGTTTAACAATATAAAATTAAACAAAATAATAAAAATTAACATTCCCTATTCCCACAGAACTATATTAATATGACAACAGTGCTAACTAAATAAATTACACTAAAACTCCTTGTTTTACCTGTGTATTCGTTGCATCATTGCTACTGCGACACTAAGATCTACTTAGACAAATCTTGTAATCAAATAAATTCAATAGTTATACTCCTGAATGTCTTCCTTTTCAAATAGCCTGACACCCAAGCATAATGGCAGACAGTACAGTTGATGACATATACAGATTTTAATATTCACTTATCAACTAATAAGGTGATTAAAATAATAAAAATTCGTCACTGAGAAAAACAATATGATCGAAGGTCTGAGTCATAAATTTCCAATAAAAAGTTCCCAATAAGAAGGTATAAAACATTCTTTCCCAGGAGCTATCTGAAAAGGATTTTATGAGCAGATATTTAATATTTACCAATTGAAAGATAAAATATTGTTATGATTTGATCCAGTGACATTCAGGAAACAAAATTTGTTTTATCAATGTTCTGTCTTAAACAAAGATGTAGTAAAAAGTTTAATAAGGGTATTTTATCTTACAGACATCAACAATACTAAAATCATGGCCTTGGTATTCCAAGAACTATAATTATTGATGGTGTGCTTTTCAAGGTTGTTGATAAAATTATTAATTTATATGGGGCAACTACAATAGATAAGTAGAACCAAGATCGAAATGGATTCACAGTATCTGAAGAATAAAATCCGGAATTAGGTAACTTGTTATAACTCAAGTCATACCAAAGCTGGCTGTTCATATCGCAAAACAAATAAATAGGGGGTATTTATAGCCTTGCGAATTAATTATTGTACAGAACGCGATTCAGTAAACGTGGTGCAGTGCCCTGCGGCCAATCAAAATTATAACTTATCGGTAGGGACTGGTTTGGACGCAAAATACTGAAAACAGAGCTCAGCTTTTATAATAATCGGTACCTTCTGTGTCTTATGTAACATTTACATCGTTATGATTTTAACCTCTGTAAGTTAATAGGTACGTATAATTCTCAAGAATTATACGTTTTAACGTACCATCAAAAAATCTATGTTAGTTACAACATTTTTAATAAATTATAATTTATTTGCGAATATATTCAATATTTTTTAGGAGAATTATAGTAACTTATATGAGTTTATTTTTATCCAAAAATATTTAATTACAGACAATCGTTTATCGACTGAGCATGTCCATGAGCAGTGATGCAAATTCAATAAAAAAAAGAGGAATTTGATTTGACACCGACAACTTGGTAGTTCGCCGAAGAAGGCAATTTCTTAGATTTTTCAATAAGAGGACAAGTACTATAAAATTTCTTCGTTTTAGTATAACAATTTAGTATAAAAATAAAATGTTACCTAGCATTTTTAAATCATAGGACAGCAAACAAGTCACGATGGTGGTGATCAAAATTTGCCTTTGATGAACTGCCTGGCAGGAAGGCATATTATGCCCTACTCTTCAAAAAAAGCCTAGCTTAACACAGGGAAAAGATAATGAATATTATTCATTACACAAATAAAATATCCCTTATTAAAGTTTTCACGGAATAAAATATTAGATATTTATAATTGTAGTCAAAATATTGGCCCGGCCACAGATCAGAGTCATCTCATATCACCGTTTCTTCCTTTAATGTAGTGTATTTTTTAGATACGCTGCTAATTAGTGTGTATTGAGACATACATTTTAAGAAGGGCCCGGAGACACTGGTCTGGCGCCGAGCTAATGTTCGTGCGACATACAATGCACATATCTAACTACACTATGCATTTCAATTAAAATTTCCTTTGTTCTTAAACCAAAAATACTAGCCCGCCTATTTGACGAATGTGTAATGTGTTATTTTGCTTAATTAACTTTTAATTGACATGTTATAGGTACTTAATATACTTAGCCCTTTAAAACATTTACATAGATCGTATAAATTATCAATATCTTGAGCTATCTATATATTTCATTCATATGAATTTAAAAGCGTAACTAACGTGTAACTATACATTTATGACAAAATATTTTTAATTCGAAACGAAAAATGTTACTGTTACAAAAACTGTGGTAATAAAATAATGTTATTAAATAATATTTCTTATTTTTTTATTAAATATTATATTACCTTTATTTGTAATGGCTTGTATAAGTATGTGTACAAATAATATCACAATATCGGCAGTTTATTGTAAATTACATTTGTATTTAAACAGAAGCAATAGGTTCGGGCAAGTATTTTCTATTTGAAATATTTGAATCTCTGAAAATTTAATTTTCTGCCAAGATACGATTCGGCCGATATTTCTCTATGTTGAAGTATAATTCTGTCACAGTTTAAACAGTGTGATCTACAAAATCCCTTGTACAACATCGGCCGTAGTGTCCTATTGCTTAATCAACAACTACATGTAAAACAAAACGTGTTGAAACAATCTAATTAGTTTATCTACTTCAGGGTTTATTTTTATGAGGTACATATTTTGGCACAGAGAGATTTCTTAATCTATAATAATTAATATATCTAAATGTTAAAATTACTTTTAATTACATAAAACATTTTTTCGATGTTCTAAAACTTGTTGACTGGTCTTAATCGTATGAATCACAGCTTTTTGCATTCTCCTACTTACCTATCGTCACCACTACAATTTTCCTAGTTTGCTTTCAATGGAATGACTTAAATCTTATTATATCCGCAGAAATCGATATTTCTTTCTTCTAATATCATTTTAGACTTTTTTATTAAAATGTAATATCTATTAATTTGAGATCCGTTTCTTTAAGAACTGACCATTTTACGAGAATTTTAAAGATAAAATTAACATTAAAGATCGATTTTGTAAGATCCAAACTTGACATTTCGCTGATAAAATTATTTTCTTCTATTTCGTAGTGACTTGTAATATAAAATATCCATATTTATTCTTACGTGGAAATTATTGTAATTCATTCCATACATTACTGGCAATAGAATAAAAATAGAAAATTAATATTTATTTAAACTATAAATATATACCACTCCGAAAAGAAAATAATTTAAAACTCTATTCCTTAGACCTGTTTAAATATATCCACAATAAAATTGTAAAGTTTATAAATCTTTTAAAAAATATCCAATTTATCATTATAAAATGACTCGGGCATTATCTATAGAGGTATGCGAAGATCGATCACGGGACGGCGCCGTCAATCAGCGTGCGTTATGCACATGCGTAGTCAAGTGTTTGGACAAGTAGTCGGCGCGCGCGAAGCATTTGCCGCAAGCTTCACAGTGGTAGGGCCGTTCACCTGTATGAATGCGTAAATGACGCGTTAAGTCACTCTTTCCTCCAAAAGCTCTTCCGCAGAATAGACAGACAAAAGGCCTTTCGCCTGTGTGTTTTCGAACATGTAACTTCAAATTCTCTTTAGATCTAACGCATTTCCCGCAAAAAGGACACGCAAATCTTCTTTCTCTGTCTCTTTGTCGATCATCATTTTGCAAGAATCCTAAAATACCGGAATGTGAACTAGAACTCTCAAGTTTATTATCACTGCGTGATTCGCTTTCGGAGCTATCAGCCATTGAGCTGATACTAGCAAAAGATACAGGTACACGTCTCCTTGGCGTTTCATCTGCTGGAGACAAATCTTCTTTTTTGATTTCACCCTCAGTACTCGAATTTCTACAATCAGTTGAATCATCAACAGTCACAATTGAATCTGAAGCACCATTTGAATCAACTGTACTATCTTGTTCTGCGTCACCGATGACTTCAATTGGTGGAGATCTTGTTGCTTCTGGCCTGTGTTTCTTTTTCATCGACAAATCCATTTCACCGCACTGGCCTATTAGGACTTCGTTGGTGCTCGAAACTTGATCTATAGCGTCTGGCTGATCAGTGTTCTTGGTGTGAAGTCTCTCTAGTGTGTGATTCAAGCGATGTTTCTTAAATGATTTGAGGTAGCGAAATTGCATACCACAAACATCGCAGGTGAACAATTTATCTGCTGGAAGTCGGGCTCGATGATTTTGTTCCCTGTGTTTTACATATGCAGACCTGTATCGATAGCTCTGCCCACATTGCTCACAAACAAAGGGTTTGTCTTCACCAGGAGCCTGCGAAGAATGCTGTAGAGCAGCGTGACGCTCTAAAAGCCAAGTTGAAGGAAAAGACGCGAGACAAACTCCACAACGGCGTCTTTCAGCGTGAAGCAAATGACGGCTTTGATAAGACATACAGTCGTCACTAAGATACCTGCGTAGACGACAAGCTTGTAAGGCGAAAAGTGGTGACCACAGCGGCAATGCAGTAGGGCTACGAGGAGGAATTGTACCGGGTAAGCTGGGCGATCCGCACGACATGTCAAGACACGTCTGAAAGAAAAAAACATAAATCAATTTCAATATTTTTTTCTGAATAATAGCGTTATAAACTACTGTTGAATACGTACCTTTTATTTGCCTATAATTTAATTGGCCATATAAAGAATATTAATTAGATAAAAAATATTAGGTTATATACTTTAAGAAGATTTAAAAGAAAGAACACAGTTATGTTGGTTAGATTTAAACTGACACCATCTTTTCTTAGTGTTGCCATCGTTTCAAAAGGCAACACATTTGTAAGGAAGCACAAACTTTTGAAATGAAGCTACCAAAAATAATTTTGCAACCTATTTTTAGCAAATGAATAAAAACATGAAATAAATAAAAGAATAATATTTGTAATGATTGTAGAGCTTTTATTTGTCAAAATTGTATTTTTACAGCTATGATATGCTTATATTTGTTTCAAAAGTTACAATGATCAACAGCAATGGATCTGTGTACTGTTGAAATTACAATTGACGAAATACCAATTCTATTCTTGATCGATCTGATATACTGTTATAATATTTTAACAAAATCATACTGCTCTTTGTTACAACATTATGTACTATTAATAATGTTAAGGCAAAACAGATTTTTACTAATCTAAAATGTCAACAATCAATGTTAAATAAACAGTATAAAGAAAAAAATCAAGAGCCCCTCTATGAGGAACCAACGAATATAAGCTACATAAATAAAGTGGACATACGTAATTTGAACTTGTTGAATAAAATTCAATAACATCATGATATACATTACGCTTAACATTAAAACAAATTTTCAATGCTTATTAAAAAACATTCAAGTATGAAGCACCTCCAGAATAATCGCTTGTATATCACGCTGTGAATGAAACAAACTTATACAACTAAATAAATTATATTAAACAAATTACAATTAATAAAACAAATTATACCAATATACAATAATTAATACACCTACAGGAACTTAGAAAAATTGCAATATAAGTTCTATATTTAGGTATGCCACTTAAAAATTAATATAATCACAACTAACCATTGTCGCTCGCCGCGGTCCAAGCTCTCTTTATGGATAAAACTTAACTATACTATCTAAGGCTATACAAATAATCTATTGTCCTAGTATTGGTCGCAAAAATAATTTTTCACTTGTTCTGTCAATATATATTATGTTCTCAAGAGATTGGAATGCGCTAGCTACGAAGGTACCTTTATAGATTCTTGTAACTCCGATGGCCATAGCATGAATAATATCGTAATATGTTGTAAGTCACATATCATAACGCAACTTACAATTTTCACCATAAAATTACGTTTTCACTAAAATTCTTTTCCTACATAAACTATGTATATTCCGTGATTTGCAGCCTTTATATAAGTCTTATATAGGCAAGAGGCACTCTAAATATAAAACTGTGGTCACAATTCATGATATAAAATGAATCTAAGCTGTATCTATTTTATTTTCGCCTGACCCACACTGAAAAGACTGTCTTTAGACATTTAGGTTTTTACAGCAACAACCTTGCGTTTTCGTGGATTTTAAATAAAGAAAATAATAATAATTTTAATGTGACGGTGCTTGGTCACGGTTTTCATAAAATTGTAGGACGAATAACATAGTTGTTATTCGTCCTACAATTTTATGAAAATAAGAAAATGTAGTAACTCTTCAAACCACAGTGGCTTGACTACTTATACATTTTGTTAATCAATTTAAGGGAAATTGTGTTTAATATTATCAAACAACGAAGTCTCATAATTTTTATTTACTTTTGCAAAGAACGACAGATTTGCAGTTGATCGAAAATCGGTGCTGATTTCAAAATGTCTTAAGACATTAATTTCTATTGTGAGCTAGGCCTTAAATATATTAGACAATTCGTGCTAGTCTCATTTTACATGATTCATAGGTACTTGGAAAAAATATATCTACATGAACTTGACATAAATATTATAAGTATTTACTTAATATCTTATTTTGTGCTAACGCCGTGTGAAATTTGCGGGGTTGTGGCTACAATTGTTAACATTTGAATAACTGCACTTAGGGGTCGCATAATACTATTGTTTGTGTATGTTACAATACTTTTACTACCAATCTTCACACCTCCTATATACATGTCAATACATAGAAATATAATTATAACAATATTATCATTTAATTAATAAATAGTACCTCTGAATGTTAGGAAATAAAATATCATTTAAAACTGCATTCTGTTCTATTATTAAAACTATTATGATAAAAACCATTTACAAATTTGTTTAGTTGCAACTTTATTAATCATTTATTTATTGCTATTAATTAATGTAAATTGTAAATATTAAATCTTTCTTAAAATAAGAGAGGAACATTAATTAAGGTTTCAATATTGCTATAAAGTCTGGTAACACTCGACTCCGAAAAAATAAAAACAGTGCAGCTTTTCAAATAGCAACATTATTGTGTCACTAATAAACTTTATGTATACATATATTCATCAATTACTATAGCTCCAGAGAATAGCGCATCTACCAATCTATTATCTAAGTATGCATAACATGAGACTGATAGCAGACAAAAAATAATGCGCAATTATATAGTAATCTTCTAAAACTTTACAGAGAAATATAAAAACTTTTCATTTAAAACAATAGATACTAATTACATGGGTGTCCAAATTTACACAAATTTAGTTACGTAAAAATTGCCAAACATGGAACTTGATAGTAAATTTCAACACCCATATCTATGGAATGTTTGTTGTTCTAGAGCCATAAGGTACTCAATTCTTTGCACTAATCGACCGGTTTTGTAAAATAAGTTCGTACACAAATACTGCGAAATCTATACCTAATTAACATTACCATGTGCATTTGGAAGAGCTTCCTATAAACACTACCACAGCGTAAAATTTTATCAACCATCAAATGAAATCATTTGTAATGCTACGGTACGTATAGCGGTATACACAACACCCACCATCTTTTAATTTTAATATGTACAAAATGTATGTAAAATTAATCATCTAAAGTATGGAATCACCGAGGAATGTCGGGCGTACGGCGCTATCTTTAAATCCAGAAATGCACATAAATCGAGCAAACCTAAACAATCTACAACTGTGTAATAAAATGCAAAGCTGCTATGGGATATCTATAGACTAAATGGTTAGCTCAGTCCTCGCCGGCGTTTCTGCTGTAAACAATATCAATAAAATATTTTTCAAAAAGAAACTGATTCAGTTCGGTAGCCATGCAGTTGTTACACATTTGTTTTAGTAATGTTTGTATTTTACATTACCTCAACTACGTTTCAATGCGTCAAGAGCGAGGGCCGTTCTGGGTCAGAACTGGATTACGCCGAAACACGAGTCTCTAACAATACCGTTACCAAATATCAATCAAATTATAAAATATATGAGGATTTAGCAAAAAGTAATTCAATAACTGTTAAAAAAGTACACACAGCGACACTTAGGTACATAATGTTTATGAAATTCCAAGTTATTACAATTAATGGTACACAAGTAACTTTCACAATATTTTGTCTAGCAATTTGATAGAAACGATAATTGTGCATATGAAGTAGTAAATTTGGAATATTCATCCACAGAAGAAATTTTTGGACATCCAGTTGAGATTGGGGGCTGATAATAATTTATCCTATTCTACGCTGTCTAGTCTAGATCAAGCTCTGACAATAATAAACATTTTGGGCGGCCTTCGATTACGTTACAAGACAACATATCAAAACGGTAAAAACATGAAAAAAGTGCGAAATCTTCAAGATTCATTTCATAAAAGTTTAAGTGTTAAGTTCATTTTAAATTCAGAAAACCTAAATTGTTTTTTTTTTATTTTTTGATGTATCTGTAATGTTTGACTAAGAATATTAAAACGTTGAAAAACAAACAGTAGTGGTTTGGAAATTTAAAAGAGCTTACTGAGTGGTATCATGTATGTTGTTGCGATGAGTACCAATCCGTAGGTCCATGAAGACATTTCAAGTAGCTCATACTACTGGAACAGACAGCAGCAGTGTATTTTTATTTATTGAAGGACTGCTCTTTTGGTTTACATGTCGAAGAGACAAATTATTATTGAACTCTATTATGAAGATATATTTCGTATGTTCGCGACGCTGATCATCGATCTTGTTGCTTTCAATATAATCCTAAGTGCTGGCATTGATATCACCTACCATATTTTCCGGATTTAGCTCATAGAAATTTTCACCTATACCCAAAATTTAAAAACTATACCCTTCGAAATATGTCGATGATGACGAAGTTATGCCTGCAGTAGATGCACTTTTGGCAGCCAAAAATATGAATTATTTGTGCAAGGAATAAGACATATCTACATATTCTAATTAAAGTGAATTAGAAGCAGATAATGTTAAACATTAGACTTCTTTGATTGTGTCTAATTTTTTACAAATAATACCAATCACAATTTGAATCACCTACAAATCTAAGAAAATTATCTATAAGTCACTAATTAAAATGAAAAACAGGGAAATAATTTCTTGGCATACAAAAGATTTGCCAAACAAAATATCATCCCATCGAATATAAATATTAAAATATAATTTTGTGAACCGAATGGTTGATCTCAAAACTATTACTAGAAATGGCCGGCAATCGCTAGTCTAGAGTTATCGCAAAGCTGAAACATATCTGGAGTGTAAAGGGAAATATCTGAATTTAGTTGTGTAAGTTTTTCTTAACAGGTCTTTCCATTGCCTATTATGATAGCTAGTCGTGACATGTTTCATTACTCTTGCTTTATTCTTGCAGAATGAAACTTTAATAATGGTACTGATCAAAAATATAGTCCCAGATTTATGCTACTAACGGAACAGAGGCTCGTAACGCTGATGCTATATAGATTCATGCATGAAGAATATAAATCATATTTTACTAAAATATAAAAATTTGGAAAGTGAAAAATATTCTCAATTTCAACTTTTTAAAAAATAAAATTAATAAGACATAAAAATACCTTCTAATTCAGCCTATCAGTAAACTTTTATTGAAAATACGATAATTGTAATAATATGATACATAAAACCAAATGCACAGCCTATAAGAAATTTAATTTAATTTTGGAATAAAATACTAAATATCGGCATATTTTCTTTGGCAATTTGATGAATTTTAATTTACCTGGCGAATTTCCTGTGTTTTGTCAGAAGCTATGTAATTGTTATAATCACCTTTTACAAAATTTGTAAGTGCATTCTTTCAATTACGTTAAAAAATAACTTTTGTTATTAAGAATTCACTATGGCTGTGTTAAAACTTATCAAAGAAACGTTATACTGATATTAACTAAGCGTAAGCACTGAGATCCTTTGTTTTTATACCAAAATAAAATAACTTAGTGTTTGTCTGACATTAATACCTCGATACTACTACTACTATGAAATCATACACAAGCTCACAGCTTTGATATTTTAATATTGGCGGTTTTTTTTCCTTTTGACATTAAATACTTACTAAACTTTTAAAATATCGGCCAGTTTAAAACTTCACTTTCAAAAACAATCCAAGATGCATCCTTACTTGTAAATATCACAGACCTTTTTCTAATTACCATAATACTTTCAAACAATTATTCCAATATATTAATAATTTATATTTAATTATTTCTACTATAAATGTTAAAATACCTACAATCGAACCAACATTAGATTTTTATAAGGTTATAAGTATTCCGATAATAATTTTCTAAACAAGCAATTTTAATTGATTTTTCAAAATGATATGTAGGTACAGTTTACCGAAATATTACGAAAAGATCTACATCTATCGACTAGTATATGAATGTTACTGATCCTTACAACGCGTTAGGTACTTGTAAAATATGTCAACTCTATCCGCCATAGTACCGTAGCATACTGAATTTTAAAATATACATATCGAGAATTCATTCAAACACGAAATATTTCGAGCGCGGCAAGATTTTGAGATTTTGAGTAATCCAAAATTAAAATACTTTTGACAGACTACAAACACGTCAATAAATATCTAATAGCCGCGCTCTGTGAAGCCGCCATTCAATCAATAACAAATCAAAGCTTTAGTAATAGTACTCCAGTTGTGATGCGATAACAATATTGAATAAATTCATACCTACGACATTTGATTTCGTTAAAAAACATTTGCCTTAAGTATAATTATTCAAAA